>JAOEHY010007695.1:0-68231 GCA_025447955.1 Psilopsiagon aurifrons
CCACCTGCAGTGGGGGGGGGGCGGGCTGGGGGCCGGAAACGCTGCCTCGCCTTTCAGTGCACTGCAGTTTTCACTTAGGTGAGTCTGATGCAATAAGCCACAGCTCCATTTACTGCTGTGAACTCACTCCCTGGCTTTGCTGGGGTTTCTCATGGATAAGTAGACGTTTTCAGATGGGGACATGTTTTTTCCATCCATTAAATAAAACTGGATACTATCACAACTATTTAGGCTCAGGAAATCAGTGTGAAAATACCAAAGGCAGCCCTTGTCCATACCCTCCTGGCTGAAATTTATTCCAGGCCACAACACTGTCAAAGCTGTCACAGCCTGAAAACCAGAGTGCTCCCCGTTCCAAATCCAGCTAGAAACCCTGTGGTGCTCAGGGGGTCAGTCAACAGGACCTGGGTCAGGTGGAAGAACAATAAAACTAGTTATTATTAAATCAGGTTTTTATTATATCTATTACTATTAAAGGTATCCTTATTAAATCTAGTTATAGTGTTAGATTTTTTCTCCAGAGACAAAGAATGAGGCTTCTAAGCATGCTCGCTGGGGAAATCTACTCCTGCTTTTCTTAGAAACAACCTGGATATTTTTATTGAACTCATGAGCTGAGCGAAGCAGCAGACAAGCCCATGGAAACCTACTGGCACCTTTGCCAAAATGATGTTCTCCGCGTGCCCAGCGGAGCCCTCTTCCCCTGCTCTCCCTCCTCTCTCTCTCTCTGATCCTGCTTTTCAGCCAACCACACATAAAAATCCCCGGCATGTGCCAAGTACTACAGATGGGTCCATTGTAGCACACCCTAATGTTCATAGCTGACACCCAGGTGTTACAGTTTGTACTTGCTCACTAGCCAGACGGTGGCTGTACGCCAAGGGGAAGGCACAAAGCACTCAGATACCATGCTGAAAAGCTATATAAGAGAGACTTTAAGAGACAGAAGAGCAGGTAAGAGGCTATGCAAAAACAAGAGGAGACCCATCCAACAACAACCACCTCCCCCTTTGCTGCCCATCCAGCCTCCTGTCCTGACCCCATAAAGCACTGATTTATTATCAGATTGCATCAGAGCACCTGCATTTCCCTGACCTTACCCACAGTCAGACCAGCTCACTTCAAACCTACTGCTGATCTGCAAGTTATTCCAGGTCCAGCTAGCAATAAAGCTATCTATTTACATGACATGGATGGAAGGAGAACGGGCTGCCCATTTCTGATGTGCTCTTCATGCCTGGGCCATGGATGCTGCCTGCATGGGGTCTGAGAGAGAAAGGAGCAAAGCTCCTGAAATCACACCAATGCACTATCTACATGTATCCAAGTGGCCTTGAGAGCATATAAGAGCCCTTCCTATGTCAGTAGCTGGAAGGGGTTAACACCAGTATCCAATTTTCTCTTCCATTTTCCCCTCCCAGGAGCCTACTCCCCTTCCAGCCTAATTTCCTTCAGTTTAATTAATTTTCAGTAATCACAAGTCTAGACACCACAACCAGCAGCTTCACACCCCAGGTGACACGGTAACATTTGTAAGGGACAGGCAAAGGGACACGATGCGGTTCCAACGCACCAGCCCCCTGCACAGAGCTAGAGCTGCCCACGTCTCGGCTAAACCTTTTTTGGAGAGCAAATGATTTTTTTGGGAGAACAAATGCTTTTTAAGGATTCAGGTGCAGGGAGCTTTTCGACCATCTGGCTGGCGGGGGCTTCCCAGCTGTCTGCAGCGGGTGCGTTCAGAGCAGCACGTACGAGCAGGTCCAACGCTTCGGAGACGTGCCAAACCTACGGCACATGTGGAGAGCAACTGTGCGGCACCCGCTCGCTCCAGAAAGCCTGGGATCTGCGGTGTGTGGGCTATAAAGCCATGCACCATACATATGCTGTGGCCCATGCAGGGTTTCTGGAGGGTTGGCAGCCCTTGGTGACATTACAGAATCATAGAATGGTTTGGATTAGAAGGGACCTCAAGAACATCCAGTTCCAACCCCTTGCAATGGGAAGGGACACCTTCCATAGAGCAGTTGCTCCAAGCCCCTGTGTCCAACCTGGCCTTGAACACTGCAGGGATGCGGCAGCCACAGCTTCTCTGGGCACCCTGTGCCAGCGCCTCAGCACCCCCACAGTAAAGAATTTCTTCCTTATATCTTACCCTCTTTAAGCTTGAACCCATTACCTCTTGTCCTATCAGTACAGTCCCTCCCCAGCATACTTGTAGACCCCCTTCAGATACCGTCAGGCTGCTCTGAGGTCTCCACGCAGCCTTCTCTTCTCCAGGCTGAGCAGCCTCGACTTTCTCAGCCTGTCTTCATACAGGAGGTGCTCCAGCCCCTGATTATTCTTGTGACCTCCTCTGGACTTGCTCCAAGAGCTCCATGTCCTTCTTATGTTAAGGACACCAGAAGAGCAGACAGTGCCCCAACTGGAGTCTCACCAGAGCAGAATAGGGGGGCAGGATCACCTCCTTCGACCTGCTGCTCATACTGCTGGGGATGCAGCCAGGGACACAGCTGGTTTTTAGGCTGCGAGTGCACAACACTGGTTTACATTCAGTTTCTCACTCCCAAGTCCTTCTCTGCAGGGCTGCTCTTATCAGAGGTGCTTGTCTCACACACACCTGCAATTTTCACCTCACACATACCTTGCTATTCATGGTAAATGCAGAAGTTCTCACTTAGATAAAATTTTAGAGAGGAAAGAGAAAAAGGCAAGAGCAGCTTGAATGGCCCTAGGCAAGTCAACCTTTACTGACCAATTTTATTTGCCACCCACAGAAATGTAAGAAAAATTATGAGGTATCAGGAATGTAAGTTAGAAAATAATAGTGATCTCTTGACAATACATATATAAAGAAGATACACTTGAGACACACACAGGTCAAGAAGGACTGCAATATCCCAAGGAGAACAGGAGCTTTGTGTCACTAGAGCATGGAGGAACAGAAGTGGGCAAGACATTGCCTTGCACATTGATAACTGTATCTTTCCCAACCCCGAACCACTTATAACTCACCATGCTGAAGCACCTTCTAGGGCTGTCACAGTATCTGTTGGCTTTTTGGATTCCTTACATTAATATTGATTATTTCACATCTTGACGCTAGCTGTCGCTGATGGCTCTTGTGCTGTTCCCCACTCATCAGCACTGATGAGCTCCAGAAAAGATCAGTGGTGTTCAAGGGACCTGCACATATTTGGGATGAATATCCCAAGATGAGAATCAGTTGGGGATCCAAACAGAGAACTAACAGCCACCAGCCCCTGTAGCTGCTAGTTACATTGAGGCTCTGGACCGATTTTTAGCCCTATAAAAAGTACACATTTTAAAGCATATAAAATTGGACCAACTGATAGCCAGCCAACTTTTGGTATAATCTCTCTTTCAGCCTAACTCCAGTACAGAAAGAAAAAGAATACTAATGAAGGAGCTTGACAGAAAGGACAGTTAGTTCATGCATGCATTAGGGAACAGTTATGGTGTGTGAAAAAAAAAAGCCTTCCTATCCTTTAGTTGCACAATATCACTGCTAAAATATTTCTCCCCTCCTTGCCCCAGTCTGAGATTTAGTATTGGCATCACCAGAGTGCAGTCTGCAGGGGCTGTTTCCCACCCTGTTTCTATGTGCTTCCACCTTCACTAGGACCAAGCAGGATGAAAAGCCAAGCAGCCATCGCCTACAGTGCTTGGCTCTCCATGTAAAGCCCAGTCCTTATAGATTATTGCTCATGAACGTGTTGGCTTGCAGCAGAGAAGTGGTCTGCTGCATCCCCAGCCTTCACAGCTCGTATTTACCTCCCACACAACCTGCGTATTCAGGTCGGCAGCACAAAGCCTCCCTTAGAGGATTGCTTCCTTCCTCTTCTGAAATGAATGACTCCACAGATCTGTTGCTTGGGCACTCACATTCCTACAATGAGAGAGCAAATATTTAGCTGCAGAAATATGCCACCCTGTTTGCAGACATGGAGAATAATACCATGGGCTTCCCTGAGCTGGGATCTGCAGCATCCCAGGCACTCTCACCACATATCGTGACCCAAGATGAGTAACACCATCCTCACCCACCCCATAATATTTTCCAGCTTCTGATTATTCTGTTGTATTTACTGAAACAACACCACCTGACTCCTGAAAGATTTTGTGTGTGTGTTCCTGGCAAGCAAAGCACAACAAAATAAATTAGGTCCACGGGACAGAACACATTAAAGTCTATTTGGGTGTTACGAGCTAGGTCTCCTAATGCACTCAGGATGCCCAAAAAAATGGAAGTTCACTTTTACAGCCACCTTCCTCCCCTCTCTCCTTTCCCCTTCCCTTCAGTAAATTATGTGAGACTCATTACTTTTTATAGCTCTGAACAAAAACCATAATTTTACTGTTTCTTACTAATATTAGTCAATGACATAATGCCATTTGCAGAGGTGTCGTGCAAAGAGGCTGACTTTTACTGGCTTCTGATGGCAGGGCTCTCCACTTTATATTCTGTTTTATGTAAGCCTCCTCAGAATTTATTGACCTCAAAGGATTTCTCAAGTTGCTTAATTATAAAAGGAAGAAGACAGCACAGTGGCTTAGCAAACCAATATAAAAGTGAGCTAAAATGTGTCATTACAGAGAGGGATGGTGGAGGGAGATGCATAGCGAGAAGTAGTTTCTAGAGTTGAGCTCAAGAAGCATAGGTTTTTCTCTAGGTTATTCCCCAGCAGGGTTGGGATGCTGCAGCATGATGCTTTTAGCTTGCCCTAGGGTTACCTAGGTGTGTTGTGTTAGCTCCAGATGGGACAGGGGCAGAGGCTATGGAGAAACTGAGAAAGAAATCCTGCAGGGACCGAATACAAGACAGGGTTTCAAATAAAAACCTGCATTTGGTCTTGCTGCTTACCCTTATCATCCAAGTCAAGTCATGAACCAAACCATTTCCAGAGCAAGTCTGCTGCTGCAGGAGCTGGCTGCAGATTTCAGTCATCCTCAGGAGAAGAGAGAAATAAAACCCCTAAAGCTACTGCTGCCTTCACCTGCAGAACTGGGCACATGGTGACAGTTTGGTCAAGTTCATCCCCTGGAGCATCCTTGGTGTCTGGGTCCTATCCAGCACTAAAAGCACCTTTTCTCAGCTGCTTCAGCTTCCAAACCCACACCCCTGGGCAGAAAAAAAGTAAAAACAGAAACAGGAAGGGAGGCACTGTGAAAACCCAAAACAGCAGCACTCGTTGTCCTTTCAAGTGAGGGGGATTTGACAATTCAAGCTAGACTTCCTTGAGCTCCCTCACACCCTCTTGTCCAAACTTTAAGCATAATGTATATCCCAACACCTCCAACATCCCCCTTGCTCCTCAGGATGGAAGCTGAAGTGCCCAGGAGCCAAGAGACTCCTCCAGGCTGGTGTTGGAAAAGCAGCTGTACTGAGGAGAGAGAGTGGGCAAATATTAGCTAAGCTTGCAAAGATGAGTAAGGATAAATTAAAGTACATACATGTGCTGCAAGAAAGGCCATTGGCTTTGTCTGCATGGCTTGCAGCAGGAATAGTACTGATGTGTTGGTAGAGCAGCCAGCGCAGGGCAACAAGCAGCAGTTCCTCCTGAGGCTCCTTATTTCTTCAGCTGCTTCTGATTTCAAAGTGGTGGAAGAAGCAGCTCAGACTGTTTAAAGCTGTTATTTTGGTCTCTCTCACACCGTTTGGTACATGGCCCGTGATCGTGTGCAAGAGAGGCAGATCTGGCTGGAAAGACCGAAAGCTGCTTAGTATTTTCCCTGCTATATTTTCACATCTTGAGGAAAACTGTGGTAGCGAGGGATCTGTACCTAAGCTTTCCTCATTCGTGTGACCAGCACTTACTCGGCATGACACCACAGGTCTCACGTCTCTTGGCAGCAGTACAGGGCTCGCACTTTCATATGGAAGAAGTATTTTTGAGTGATTTCTCCCATTTATTAAGCACAAACAGGCTCCTCTTAGCATCGAGCAGATAGAATCCTTTAAAAACATTTCAACAGATCTGCTCCCACAGCCTGGGACAGAAAACTTTGTCATGTACGTGTATGTAATTTTCTTCTTATGCTGTCCTTCAGCCTCACAGGTTTGGATGAAACCACGATTCGGATTCACAGCTCTGTGCAGAAGAAGAGCACGCTCCCAGCTCTGTGGCTTAATGGAAAACGTCAATACTGGCATACTTCCTTCCCTTACAAAAGGGCTCAATTTGCTCCATGAACACATAAACAAGATTTGACATATGAAGCTCACCTCTGACAGACTAGAAAATAACATGGAAATTAAAAGCCTAAATGAGGGATGTCTCCACGGGGTTGCTCACACAAGAAGCAGTGAACATACAGATCCAGCAAAGCCATTTCACGTGCACGAAAGCAGAAATAGCACCAACAACTGTCCTCAGACAGCGAGAGGGAAATTGCAAGAGATGGGGGGAAATAAGGAATGATGGGAAGCGTAAGAAAGCCAGACCAAGGGAATAGGCATAGAAGAGCAGGATGAAGGAGAAGAGACAGTAGCAGACCTGAACCTTGAAAGAAGCGGAACTGGCTGGAGAGGGAAGGGGAAGGCTGGCAGCATTCCTCCCTGAAACAAAGGGGCTGGATGGCTCTGCACTGCAAGCTCCTGAGGAACCACCGGTAGGAAGCAGGGACACCAAATAGTTCATTTTATAAGTTGTTTACTACTTTCATGTAATTTTCCAAAATACACACATGATGCTCTGGGAATGGAGCCAAAGCTGTTTTGAGCTTCAATGCCCCCCTGAACACACAACAGGCTGCTGCTCCCTTCCACAGAGGGGTCCAGCACACTGGGGTTTTCTGCTTTCCCCTCCAAAAAGGACCCCAGCAAAGGGGCCTTAAGCATCCATGCACAACAACGTGGGATTTTGTATATGTGCTGATTTGTACCTCAAAACAAGGCTTGTAGTTACCTTCAAAACAAGGAGTTCACCACACATTTTGCGATCAAACAGGTTTCTCATGCTCTGAAGACGTGAATTCAAACCCTGCTAGTGAAAAGAGCTTGACGTGGATACAAGATTGTGCTTGATATTCTTCTCTCTTTGAGACAGAAGTTTCACTTTTCAAGCCCATGAATTTCCTGTGGGATGAGAATAGAAATTATTTTTACCTCTACAAACTACTTTTGTGAGTCAAGAATATGTTATCATTGCCATGTAGAGAGGGTACTCAAGTATTAGCCTTACTGATGCTCTTCCCCCCATTGCCCACGGAGATCTTATATAGTCCAAGTAAGTCAAGAAACAGAATCAGTATTTTAACCTCTCTTTTTTTAGACTGGATCTGGCATTTCTGGAGGGATTCAGCAGGTCCATAGGATTTTATCTTTCAACTTGTGAATTCTTAAGAGTAGAAACCCTAATTAGGCCAAAACAGGTGTTGCAATTGTTAAGTGAGTGAAACCATATCCCCTGCGTCCCAGTCTCACAGTATGCTACCAGACCAGGTTTTTTCCCGTGTTCCTCAAACCAATAAATAAAGCAAGCTCATGACAGGGTTTAGACCTGCCGTGTCATTGAAAAACCTTATGGTAGACTATTTAATGGCAAAAGGATGTCAGAAAAACCTTACTGCTTATGAACAGAGATGATCAATTAATACTACCCTCTGTGTAGCTCCCCCCTATTTCTTCAAAGCCTTACTCCCAGAGGTGGCACTCTGGCTCTCTTGGAAGGAATGCAAGCATTAAACACTGCCTCCATCTGGCTTTAGACCTCTAATATTAAAAAATGCCCACACCATGCTCTTCCCAACAAGATTCACTGTTAAAAATAGATTAAAGGGAATGGAGAAAGCATACAGAAGGGAATAAAGGAAGCAAAGGAGAGAGATGGAGCGTGTGAAAAAAAGAGGAATTCTGACCCAAATGAGCACAACCAGAGTTTTGCCACTAACTTAAGCACAAAAAAGCCTCTGCTCAGAGACCACAAACCAGCCCTTTCTGCGTGAATGGGTTTTGCTGGACAGTATTGTGTGGCGTGTCCTGGTCCTGCACCAGGCAGCAGCATGCACAGCCTGCTTACATGGATGAAACATGCAATGCAAGCAAGATCTCCTCTATACTGTGGGTGGGCTTGGAGATGCTGGTGGGGAGATGAGCTGCTTCCATTTCTTTCCTTTTTATTATTCCTAAGTCTTTACTCACTGAATATCTCTTAGATGGCTAACCTGGAAAGATGAGGGATTTCATCGTTGACTGGCATGATGTAGATGTAAAGTGTCCCTTGGACTGTGCGCTTGCCATCTGTCAGCTGCATGGTAAAACTATCCTCTAGGCTTTCTATGTCATTATGCATGTACAGCAGCATCAGTCCTACAGGAAAAAGGGAGGAATTAAAATTAAAACCCTGGCTGCTCTAAAACTTAGAACATGGCTATCACATTTTCTCCTAATAAAAGCGCACCCCAATTCCCTGGAATTTAAGACATTGGTTGTGATCGCTAAATACTACAGGCTTGGTGTCCCAGAAAGCACATCCTGCTCTCACTGAAAGAAATCCTTGTTGCTCTGGTGCCAATGCCAAGTCCTGCAGTGGGACCTGCCTGGCAAGGTCCCACATGCAAACCCTACAACACACAACCCCACACTGGCACGAAGAACCGGTGCTGTGCCTCTGAATGTGTCCCCCCATTGCTGGTCTCTCCCACTGTTGTGCTTTCCTCAGGAGAGGACTTGGATACCTTTCTTCTGCACTCTCCCACCTTGCAGTGACTTGTAGCTCGGACCCCTCCCAAGGGGTTAAGTCAGTGTTTAGCAACCACCAGTGGATCCTTTATTCTTGCTGCTATTCCTGCAAATGCAAGAGCAGAAGCAGCACTGTGGGGCTCTGGAAGTCATTCCCTGGCTAACTTACGGAGCAGAGAGCGAGCCAAGCTCAGCACGCTTTGGAGCAGTCCTCATGGGAGGCTTTGATCGCTAGCGAGATACTGGTAATTTCTTCAGCAAATTTTGGGGGCACTTAAAAGAGACTTGTACATGATGTGCTCTTCAACACATCTGCTCTGCAGGGCTGGAGCTCACCCCAAATGACCAGCTCCCTGGGCACAAACATAGCCCTGTCACTGTGGCATCCAAGTGCTTCACACTCTTGTCAGTGGCCCTGGCTTGCCAAACTCTGCATGTGGTAGGAAAACACAGGTGGGCACAAGCCAAATTTAATGAGTAACCTTGAAAGTCAGTGACCACAGGAACATTTGAAACAATGCTCTGGGAGACCTGGTGCAGTTTCCTACCCATACACAGCTCTTTAACCCATTATGGGGCAAGGTAAATGGGAAACATGGGATCAAGCTGTTCATGGAGTTGGCTTAACTGGCATTGGGGCAGTCATCAGCTTTAAGTGTGTGTAGCTAAATACATCTAGAGATTGCTAAACTTTAGGTACTTGAATGCACTGGAGCTGGGGGGGGGGTGAGGGGGGAAGAATATTTGAATGATTTATGAATTGCAGAGATGGCATAAAAGAAAAACCATTTTTCCACATAATTATCTTAACCCAATAAAAGTCACCCTGGAAAACTAACGAGGTACAGAAACACTCACTCTCCAAAGATTTTTAAGATGTCCTGTAAAAGCAGCCTGCCCCACAATTTAGATTTCTCTCCCCAAAAGCACGTTGCAAGTGTCATGCATTGTCATCTACTGAAGCCACTAGATATCCACCAGTTTGAGAGTGAATGTTAAGCCCAGTCCTCCCAGTCTCATCCACTGCATTGCTGTTCCCCTGAGCACAGTCTTTGCAGTGAAGAGAGAAAACTCACATCCAGCCATGCCTGCAGAGGAGTTTTAGTTCACAGTCCAGAAGCTCAATAAACCCCTGGCTCTTCAGAAGCAAGAAGCAATGGATTTGTCTTCATGGCACAAGCATAATTCCTCTCAAACTTGACAGAGGGGGGGGAGGTTTTCTTCTGATAAATGAGTGCAGTGAGACAACTCCTGTTCAGTTCAGACTTTGCAAGACTGAAAGCTACATCCTGTCCCAGCCTCACTGCCCACCAGGGAACAAAGTGCATACGGGGTGCAGAAATGCCCTGCACACCTCCCTGGGAGCACCCACAGTGGGGTGGCAGCCTCAAACACCCACACTCAGAGCTGACCCAGGACACTGCCAGCCCCAATACCCCCACGACCTCACCGACGTGAGCAGCATTAGATCAGTCCCTGACTGCACACACCAGCCCCCACAGGCTTTTTTTTTGTGCGTGTGTGGTTTCTGCTGCAAAATAAGTATTTATGGAAAAGTGCATTTACATAACTGAAAAGATCCATTCAGCTTTTAAGTCTTTGTCGCGAAGAGGAAATCACAGTAATTGACAGCAAACTTTCCAGAGGCTTCTAACACCTGCTTTATACCTTGCTTCAAGCAGCCTGTGCAGGCTTGAACATCGAACAAAATGGGTTGCTGTATGAGCTGACTGCTGGGGCTGAATGGTTCTAGGACACCTTCAGCACCTCCTGCAACAGATAAGAGATGGGGTCCCCTCCTCACAATGCACCCCATGTAGCCCATATGAAGAAAGTCACCCCTTCATTAGGAGGATTTCGGCTGCTGAACTCAGCCTACAGAGCCGACTGGTCGGCATTATTTTCAGTTTCAGCACGGGCTTTTCACATTTCAAACCCCCCACACTTTACATTAGCACACATCGCTTGTTTCTCAGCTCCAACCCAAACTGTTTGTGGGCTGTGGGGGTGCCAAATAGCCCCCTGCTTCCTCTTCCCCTGCTCCAGCACTGCTTGGCATGTGTGCTGCACAGATGCCAAGCCAAGTAAGAGATTTTTTTCCCCCTCTTTTTTTCCCCTCTCTCACCCTCCTCTACTGCATCTGGTTCCCCAGCGCAGTCTGCAGGCAGTTGTGCTGGCAGATGCCTTTGGGTGCCTGCCTGCCTTCCACTAAGGCAGCAAGAGCCATAGATCTCTGGAGCAGCAGGGTCTGCATAGTGGAAATTAAGCAAAAGCAACGGGGTGCGACAAAAAAGAGGCTTTGCACGGAGGTTTGTGCCTCCCTTCTCCATCCTGGAGGTAAATCCCGGCTCGCCTGGCCCTGGGTGCAGTGAGCGGCGGCTCCCAGCAGAGGCCATCCGCATCCCGCGCATCCAGCATCTCGCCCCAGCCCCTCGCACCGCCGGGCTGCAAGAGACCCAAACCCCATGGTGGGGTGCTAGCACCCCGCACCGGCCAGCCCCTGCCCACCGCATCACAGGCTGTCATATCCCGAAACCTGATGCAGCGAAAAGCAGTTAAACAGTAAAATGTAGCGGAGGAAAGCCAAGGTGCCATCAGTCAGACCTTGCCGGAGTTTAGGCAGGAAAACAAGCTGTGAATCTGCTGGTCCTGGTGCGGCATTGCTGAGCTCAGCAGTTCTGGAGTCCATTTAACATCAGCCGACGAGCTGATGAGAGGGTAACAATCATAGAATCCCAGACTGTGTTGGAATGGACCTTAAAGCTCACCCAGTTCCCATCCCCTGCCATGGCAGGGACACCTTCCACTGGAGCAGGCTGCTCCAAGCCCCTGTGTCCAACCTGGCCTTGCACACTGCCAGGGATGGGGCAGCCACAGCTTCTCTGGGCACCCTGTGCCAGCACCTCAGCACCCTCACAAAGAAGAGCTGCTTCAGAGCTCATTTCAATCTCCCCTCTGGCAGGTTAAAGCCATTCCCCCTTGTCCTGTCACCACATTCCCATGTAAAAAGCCCCTCTCCAGCTTTCTTGCAGGCTCACTTTACTCACTGTAAGGCTGCTCTAAGATCTCCTTGGAGATAATGGAGATGCATAACATGCCTGTTTCCGGTCTTCAGCATTCAGTGTGATCAGTCCTGCAACATGCGGGGCATCTTCCCCTACCTGCTGCAAGGAAGAAGCCGGGTGAGAGGCAACACAGCCCGGCCAATGATCAAGATTTCTGGAAAAGTTAAATAAGAACTTTTAAAACCAGAATGATGGGTATTTGGAATACATTTGACCAAAAGTATTTCCCTGCAGACCCTCTGCCTTTCTGATAGGAATATTAAAACTCCCAAGGGAAGCAAGTGCTTGCCTGTTGCTTGCAAGAACTGGTTTCTGGAGGCCAGATGCAGCGGGGGACTCATTCTGCATCAAAGCTGCCTAAGCCTGGCAAACACTCTGCTTTTCCAGGGAGGCCCAAACAGAGGCTGAGGGGGAAGAGCAGCTCTTACCATCACCCTCAGCACATCCCTGTACGTGCTTCTTCCTTATGGGTATGAGCCTGTGAAGTCTATAGGTGCTCCTAGCTTTCTTTCTCTTCCTTTACCCAGGAACTGCCACATATCATCGCTAATGAAACCTCCATTTACATTACACTGTCCTTTCCCATTCGCAGCATATGCTCAGTGGGGAAAAAAAATTAACTACTGTATTTAGCCCCATTTCAGGACCTTTTTTTTACACTTCAAACTAGTCTATAATCTACGATAGAGCGCCAACGCTTTCATTGACATATAGCTTGTTCACTTGGATGTCATGAGAGAGCAAACAAGTGAGTCTAAACAACACAGCTAGCTAGTTAGATGGCTAATCTGGTGGGTTGCTTTGATTTCACAAATAAATTAGTCTCCTGAACAGGGAGAGAACACAAACCAGTGATCTCAACAGTGCTTCTGCCCTTCATTACCAAGAGGGCCTTGCTCAATTAGAAATGCCATTTGTTTTGATTACACAGTTTTATGTGAGTAGAAGCAAATTTACCTACATTCATTGATAGAATAAGGAGTTATATAAAGAACCACAGTCAGAGATGATTTCTACTTGAAATGCAGGACACATACTATATGTGAAGGGGTGTAGGCAAGGGCTGGAGGCAGAGTGGGGATACAGACCATAGATGTCCTATGTGCAGGCTGTATTAACACTAATTACTGTCAGCTTACCGCTTACCATGTACCAGACACCAGCATGAGTTTTGTTTGGGAATGAACTGCAGGATTTATTCCCTTCCTCCTCCATTCTGGATAGAAATAACTCATTAAATATTGAGTTTTTCAATTAAAGAGTCACTTGGAGAAAAACAAAAGTTAATATTCATCCTTTTAACATGTGGTGGGTTCAGAGGAGCCATGTGAGGGCACACATCAGAACCAGAGCTCTGACGTGAACAGAAACTGTTTAAAATGCATCTGAACTGTATGATGTGCAAAAAAAGGGGAGGAAAAAAAGGAAGTGCAAAATAAATACAAATCCTCCAAAACTTGAAAAAGTCAGTATGTGAAGTAGCAGTACTTGAAAGTGTTTCAAATGAAGTATTTCAGGTACTATTTGAAACTATTTTTAAAATAAAAGCATCATAAAGGAATTAGGCAAGATGGCATATGAAATCTTTACATTCTAGAGAAACATTTTTGCCTTTGGGTTCAGTTAGCCAGAGAGGGGAAGAAGGTTTTCAGTCTGATTTTACAGAGTCCTTCAAATATTTACTGTCACTGTGCAGCCCATTTGCTCTGTTGCAGAAGGATGTTAGTGGTTAGCTCAGTGCTTTGAAATGTTGATTTCAGTGCACCATCCTTGAGTCAGTTCACACAAGTCTTTAACCTCTTTGCATCACATTTCTTTCTCCAAATCAAGGTGGTGGCACTGCTCTTCCTACAGCCCACTGGGAGGACAAATGAAGACTAGCGCAGAGGTAACAGGGCAACACAGGCATTTGAGGTAGACTAGAGCAGTGGTTTTGTGGTTCCAGTCTCAATGGGACTGGAATTACCAAGTCAAACCACACTGTATATGGGCAGGTTAAAATTCTGGAGGAGCTTTGCTGTACCTTTCTTGTGGAACCACATTGACAGCAGCAGACCCTTCTACCTGGACAAGTAATTTCCTTGGGTCACAACATTTCTATTTATTGAACCTATTTACCACTTCTTAAAAGAAAATGCCTGCAATTGATGCTGCTAAAATTGCATGTTCAGCAGAAGGGAAAGCCGTGCCTTGACACAGCCTGGGAGAACTAGAGCCAACTGAAAGAAATATCATCTCACCTTGGACTTGAGGCAAAATGGAGATGCTTTTAATGACAGAAAAATTCACTGGAAAAAGCTGATATGAGTGGCAGAGGTGGGTGGGCTTGTTAGCAGGGGCAAGTGTGCTTTAAAGCACTGTAGATGTTTAAGAACTGAGATAGTCAGACCTCTGCATGGTTATAAAGTACAGAACTTCTCTCAGCCACTGCTGTGCTGAGTCTGGTAACCTGTATTTCACCAAGACATTTCTTGGAATAAAACATCCAATCTTAAAATGAAAGCTTAAAAAAATAAATTAAATGCACACTGTTTCTATTGCATCCCATACTTAACAATTTTGGCAAACAAAAATATGCCTCATATGGCCCAATTCATGTATGGTGTGCTTCAAAGAACATGGTGTCCATCCTGAAGTTCAATTTAGTGTAAAACAGCCAGATTCTGCTCTCAGCATTCAGGATAGAGCGCGTGATCCCATAGCACTGACATTAAGTTATTTTATGCCACCAGCACCAGTGTAAGCAGAAACAGGCATTAATCTGTGTCACTCACCTTCTAATCAGGGAAGAACTGTTCCAGCCTCTAAAAAAAGTGGAATTTCATAGGCATTTGAAGTATAACACAACGGAAAAGGAGGTATCTAGGCTATAAGCACTACCTGTAAATGAAAGGTGATTGAGGATCCGGGCACAGTACGTTGGGGAAACATCATTCAGTAAGGTACACAGAGTATTTGATTGAATTTTAGAAAGTGACCTGGCAGTTTTCTTACGTGGACAACTGCATGGAGAGACCAATTTCAAGCATCCTTCTTGTAGTGTCTGACTTCTTCAGAGTCAGGGTCCCCTGCCAACTTGCTCCAGCTGTGGTATGGTTTATGTTTGACACCCCAGCAGCAACATGCTCCCGAAGTTCTGGCAAAAACAGAGTCGGACAAAACAACAATCATATTCTTCATGATCAGAGACTACTTGTCCTCAAAATGATCTATAATCAAAATCAATAGGCAAGAGGAAAAGCAGTCAAATTGCTACTTATTCTTAGGTATACGGCAGTAGTAGCAGGGTGACTGGGACAAAGGGGCATGCCAGATTGGGAACCTCTCTACAGAAACAGAGCACATACCCTGGCCTACAGCTTGCAAGTTTTACTTATCTTCTGCTCCAGCCTGAGCTGCTGTTGTCCAAGTCCCAGTGGCTCCCTCCAGCCCTGTTGTGGGATATGAGGGATAAAATAATCCATTGAGGGAAGGGAGACAGAAGCATTTCTTTTGTGCAACAGGTGAACAAGGAAAACAGTTTAAATATTTATCATAAGGCAATGAAAATTTGCTATTGCCCATGACTGAACTAGAGATTTTAGACATTAAAACCCCTGCCAAATCAATTCAAAGAAGAGTTGAGAGTCCCTGGCTGCTGGCCTGTCCTTGGTCCACCACCCCAGTCCAAGTTGTTCTTGCGATAAGGACAAATAAACTGTTACAGAAATAGCATCAGGCTTCAAAATTCTCAGTCAAGTTCCCTCAGAATGCTGTGGCAAGGTCAAATACATGAGGGTAACATATTTTTTCTACCTCTCTCCTGGTGAGCTCTGCTCCAGCAAAGCACTCCAGCATTCTTCCAATCACCGAGCAGTGGCATTTCAAAGGACACAGCTTGTTGGGGATCAAAATACACAGTAGTTGTGCCCTTTCTATTTAGGCCTTAAGCCCTGAATCAACAGTAAGAATCCTGGACGTGGGAAAATACAGTGCTGACAAATACGTAATTCAATTAAACAGGCTGACATGGTTTAAGCAATTGCCCTTTCCTCTGATCCATCTCTTTCAGAACTCTTTGTCTTAATATTATGGCCCACTTGAAACACTCAAGCTCATGAATGGATTAAAGAGGGTTTCATTTGTTTTATTTATTATTTTTACTGCTTTGCTTTGCTTTTTGCAAACAGGGGAGGCACAGTCCTCATTTAGAATTCACTGTAACATGCACATTCTTCCTTCCTCCTCTGTCGAGAAGAGAAAGGGGAAAAAACCAACAACAAAAAGATTGCAACTGTTTCAAAAGTACCAAAACCCTTGGGTAATTCATCATCAATGCTGACTGATTAACAAAAGCAGCTTTAGAGCACAATCATTTCAAAACACAGGCAGGATACGCATTTACTGAACAGATTTTTAAAGGGGGAAGTATTTTACCCAATCTTTGTTCACAATTATGCTAGAGAGTCAAAATTGCATATTTGCCTTTAAAGTTCACATTCTGCTTAAGTTCTTTATTTTAAAGAGCGAGTCCTCGCAGTCTCCCAAATCTCAGTATCGTACTATCTCACTGTGATAGTTGTGTATCCCTTGAAATGTGTCAGTGATGCGTTCTATCAACAAGGACTCAAGCTTCCATTTATCTTCAAATATTTCACAATCCACTGCAGTATATTCTCAGTTGCAATTTTTGCTTTCAAGTTTGGCCACCATGTGTGTAGCATTAATTTCTCTGTTCACATGTAATTCATTCAGGGACTTACACCAGCTGAGAACCACATATGGAGGCCCAGATTTACAGAGCTTTTATTTTGTGCCATGGAAGCCTACAAGAAACAATTTTCTATTTGAATATTGAGTGTTTACAGAGGTCTTGTTGTTCACTAGAGACAGCGGATTATGAAATCATATTCTGCAAGAATTGTATCCAAAAAAGCCTGACTGTAACATTTATTAACTCCTCTTTGTTCAAGTGCTCTCTGGGTTCTTAGAAGGAAACTGAACCTTACTTCTCCTCTCTCAGGGTTTGTTGTTCCTTATTATTATTTACTACTTTTTAATAACTGTTGGTCTGTCTTCAGCCAGTTTCTATCATGTCTGCCATTACAAACTAGAGTCACCAAGACATGGCAACAGAGACAGAGATGAGGAGTGGGATGTGGGACTCAAGCAGACCAACACATTTATTCTACAGTTCGGCACTGCTTTGCTACTGCTTTTTCTGAAGCTGAAGATATGAGGATCTTTTTTGATGAGAAGCAGTCAAGATATTCTATGAAGAGTATTCACACCTTACAACTCCCTAAGGGCCACAATGCAGGTACCTGTAGCAGACAGCTAACATTTAGGGTTAAGAATATGCTCCTGTCCTATTACATTTTAGTCAGCTCCAAACAGGTCTCTAAGACTTTTCTGTGGTGCTCATTTAGTCTTGCTTTGAGAAAATAATGGCATATATGGAGTGACTAATGTCCTACATAATTAATCCTGTAGCTCCTTATTTATCAAGATTTCAAGGACAATGGAGCATTTTGATTGAAAGTAAGAAATCTGAAGTTAAACCTAACAGACAACAACCCTTGGAGAGGCTCTTCAGGGTTAAGCTGACCTGTGTCAGGGACTTGGAGGAGATATGGCATGCTCCTGGTCATTTAGGAAGGGAGCTGGTGTGGAGGTTAAGCATCCCCAGCTTCCCATGAGCTGGGTCACTTCCAATCACTACCAGAGGTTGCAGAGCTGGGTGGACATGGGGTCTGATCCTGGGGAGTCCTGACAGCCTCCCTGTAGAAGGACAGAAAGTGTAAACTGACTTTAATCAGGGATCACCGATGTGGCCTCCAATGCATCAGTTTAAATCAAACATTTGCAACTGTCAATTTCTTCTTTCACCCAAGACCCAAATCCTGTAAACACAGGGATCACAACAAGTCCCTGAAGCAGGCTTTAGTACACATATATGGAAAACATACTAAACTATAAATATTGTATACCATATGGCATTGAGATTATCTAATTTCACTTCATAACTGGTGATAAAATGACCAATCAAATGATGCGCAGAATGAAATGAAAAGCCAAAGATTCAGCTAGCCTTAAGATGTCTTTGAGGATTCATTGTAACCTCTTCTGCTTCCCATAACCCTAAAGGGCTTCTATCCCAGCACTGGAGTATCAGTACTCAGAAGATCAGCACTTTGAAGACCAAAATCAAAGTTACTGATACATTCCTCAGTTGAAGAAAATTCATCATTTTCTGAATTCATGGTGATAAAGAGAGGAACCGTCAGGGAGCTCTGGAAGGTTATTGTTAATAGAAATCACAAAGCAATCTGCAATGATGCCTGAATATTCACATGCTTCGTGTGAACACAGTGAATATAACCTTCCTGGAGGTAGTGAAAGTTGAATGAATCTTGGAGTAATGCAAGAGGCTAAAGACACACAAAGCTTTAAAACTTAGTCTAAATCCCAAATTAGCTTATTCCAAAGTTAAACACCAATGTAATCAACTCCAATTTTGTTGGGGCTTAGGCCAAGAAGAGATCGATCAGTCCACCGATCCATTTCCCAGGAGATTTCTGGAAAATGGCTTTGCTGGCTCATTTAAAATTAGCTTGGGTACAGCAATTATGAATACACTGTGCAGAAAATTGTTCACTGAATGATGAACAAATAGGTTACTATGATTTAATGCTATTTTAATAGCTGGTGATTAACCAAATGAATACCATTTGGTCTGGTCCGATTTGCCAAATGGTTCCTCTCTCCTACCATCCAGGCAGTTGTAAACTAGTGCCCCATACAACCGTGCAACTGCTACCATATTAAATGCCAACAAAATATGGTTTAGAGGAATAGTAACATATTGAGGGTATATACTCACTTACATAAATCCAGCATTGATCTTCTCATAGCCTGCTGAGGGAAGAACATTTTCCAGCGCTCCGTACTGGGGCTTATCTTTGACATGAAGTTCAGGTCCTTGGGGTCTGCTTCATCAGAAGCAAAGGTATTTCAAGTGGATATATATTTAAGAACCCATTCACCCCCAAAGCATATATTGAAATAGACTCAGATTAACCTGACTCTAGCTGGTTTGGATGAGCTACTTCCTCGCTTTGGTTATCAAGAATGGGTCATCTGATGAAGCCAAGAGCTTACCATACTCCCTTAACAGCCTGATTTTTTAGGCAGTGGTTTTCAGCTTGCGAACTGCTGAGTGTTTGATGATTTTTAGTACTGAATTCATAGAGACTGAATGCCAGCAAAGGACAATGCACTGCTAATACTAAACCAGAAGCAGAAAAGGAATCAAATCCTTTCCTGGTTTCTTGTTCAGTCTGAAATAGATTTATTTTGTATCCACCATTAGAGTAGGCAGAGATCCTTTCCCAGATACCCACAATCCAGCTAAAGAGCTGGTAGCCCTGAGATTTTATCCTTGCTCTTCATTGGACATTATCCCAACATGAGAAGAGTGAGTGCTGTCAGCTTTCAGCCCAGGCAGGGCAAATGAGGTCAGCAAAGATGCTGCTGCCCAGCCTTGGAATGAAGCTTCTGCATTTCAATAACAGCAGCTACAGCAGAGCTTTTTCTGCCCTGTATTAATGAGCTAGAGACGTGTTACTGAACTCAGTTTATTATTGGATGTCTAAATCTTGTTTTATCTGTATTGTTTGGAATTCTGCCTTTTATTTTCTTAACTTGGGCTATTTTTATGAGAGAACACTAGCTGGCACCTCAGCATGGGGACAGCAGTATGTCTCAGGTGTACAGGGCCAATGCCTTGTTGTGTCCCTTCAGGGTGCATTAATTAGCACTGCTGCACTGGCTCATATCCCTGGCCATTTCTAGCTAATGCCAGAGGTTAAACTGTCCCCTGACTGTGTCATCAGTTTAAGCTCTGAATAACTCTTCGTATGCACAATGCACAACGGTTTTGCTCTTTTCAGGAGGCTGATACTGAGCAAATTAGTTTCTTAGTGTCCCTTCCTCCAGCATTGGTTTTCTTTTACTTCACTAATTTTTAACTAGTAATTTACTCTGTACTACAACTCAACTAAAAAGATAAAGAAAAAATACTAACATTTTAGGTAAAAATTCCCACTTCCTTGAAAAATTGATTAAAAAAAAAAAAAGAAAAATAAAAGGATGATTAAAATTGTTTCTTACTCAGTAATTTTAATGATCTTTGCTTAAACTTCTCCAGGCCCTTTATAAATTACTCAGACCCAATGTTACAAAATCCATTAGCATGTACACTGATCTGTGTAGACAGTTGGGGATCTTCTTGCGCACTTCAAAAAGAAAGTGTGGGTTGAAATGCTTTTCTGAACTGCACAAAACAGAGTAATTTTTGTCCCTGTTCTGTGAAAGATGAAATTGAGGCATGGAAGATTTTAACGTCAACGTTATCTGAAGACTCCACAAATGGTGGTTTCTTCCACCTTTTAGGACTGTCAGGGAAACTGGGCAGCATCACTTCCTTCTGCCTCCGTAGCCGGACAATGCTTCCTTCTTCCCCAGACAAGCACCATTCCTGCCTTATCGGAGGAATTTGCATTTCATTTCTCCATTACATGAGATAGCTGCCTTGTGTGACTGCACAAAGAGGGGCTTTGTCTCCCAACCAAAGGCAGGCAAATAACTAGCTATTGAAATTTGAAAGGAGAGGAATAATGTGACAAAACGCCACGTTGCTGGAATGCTTCTGCTCATGAGCGTGCCTGCACAGATGGAGCAGAGCTGTGTCACCAGTGACCTTGTTCACTCTTCCGCACCAGTTGCATTTTCCAAGTCCCATACTCCTGCTGCAGCTCTGGACCTTCCCTTCTCTGAGGTATTGCAGCTTGCCAGCACAAGTCTCTGAAAGGGAAGTCTTGAGCAAATCATTAAAAAGGGGAAAAAAATATTACAGAGCAAAATTATATCATGGTGATGTGCCAAATCAAGCTCACTGTTGTTGTAGTGTGATTGTATCATTTGCCCTTCAATGTCTGGCAATTTCAGGCTGCATCATCACCACCATGCTTCAGTGCTTCAAAACCACAATATTGAATTACCTGGTCATATCCAGCAGTTAAAAACCAGCAATTCATAATAGGATTTTTTAAACTCAATTTTTGTTAGAAATTGGGAATAGATAACACTTTCATCAGTCTCAAACGATTAACTACAGGAAATATGAATCCAAATGACAGACTGAATCATAAGACACTCAGAATGTTGGGACTTTATTGACATCTCCCAGAACTTCAGGTGCAGCAGCTAAACGAGCTATTGTGACCCACAGCAGCAGAAGAGACACAGTGGCAAGTGTGGCCAAGGTGTAAGACCACTAAGGAGCTCAGGATATATTTTCTACTCATTACCATGTACTGATGCTTATGCTGCCTCAGTGTTACCTATGATGACATCAGCAAATGCATTTGCCTAGCTCTAGTGTAACATGTTACTGCTACACTGATAAACCATTTGGTCCATTTCTATTCTCATGTACGCTTTCTCCCTTCTCTTTCATCCTGCTCTGCGACTGGAATCTGAGTTTGGTAATTACAGTAAGCCTAGATTACACTTCTTCCTGTTGGGTTGCAGCAGGGGAAGGGTGAAACGCCATCACAAAGGAGTTTGTGACAAGTCCTCAGCTACGAGCATATCGTGCAGAGAGTAGGATGCAGCCCACAACCCCATCAGCACTGGCACGCTCCAGTGCTACTGAGCCACCGTTCATAATCACCTGTGCTCATCAGGGCACTTCCAGGACTGCTCGACATCCCTCTGCTGTGCCTCACCTCTAGCAGGTAGCAAAGAATACAAAAGCTATGAATACAGGGACTCAAACAGCCTTAGAGCAGGAAAGCATCTGCACAGGGACCTCAGCACTCAGCCCACCTCGTACCATGCTTGGCACGGCAAGGCAGGAAGCATGACATAGAATCATAGAATAGTTAGGTTAGAAAGGACCTTAAGATCACCTAGCTCCAACCCTCCTGCTGCATTACTTAACGTCCTCAGTATTTCTCCTTGTTGCTTTAAGAGCTTCTTTAAAAATCAGATTACAAAGCATCAATACACCAGAATTATTCTCAGAGACTGAACCCAGTCTTAGCCAGGTAAACTGCTTCAACCTGCAGCACAGGCAAAGACCGCATGGTCACACAAATTGTAATTAACTTGCTGAAGTGGGTCAGAACTGTGTGTATTGCTGTTGCAGGGGCACTCTGGTTTTAATGATTTCAAATATTTTGAGAAGCAAACTGAAAACACTTAGTCAAATTAAGTGTTTTCTTTAAGCTGTCAGCATTGCAAGCATTGCCAAGATGAACAGGATAAATTGGATTAGATGCAATTTATATGCTTCGTATCCTAATTGCAAAGGATCCAAAATGTAAAGTAGTGCACAAAGGCAAAGCAAATATTATATATTGACTGTAAAGCAGCAGATCTCAGTTTACTGATTAGCCAGATAGTTTGAAATAGCATGACTCATCTCTAGAGAAGCAGAGTGCTGCTGCTAGCTTCCATGCAACCCAGTTTGTGACAGTGTGACAGTCTCCGCCTGCTAAATGATGGGGTTTACAACTGGAGAAACAGTGTAATTTTGAGTCAACGCAGGATAAGTCCTGCCATCAGTCTGGACCCAAACAATACATGCTTAAATACATACTTAAAAACGCATTTGCAAGTGGCAATTTAGGTTAAATAAGAAAATGAAATTGTTATACAAGGTACACATATGATTATCAGTGGGCAGGAATGCAGCATCCAGGTTACTGTGCTTGTCCCTCCGTCAGAGACAGAGTGAAAGTGTCCACACAGAATGATACTCCCGGGAGGAACAAGACCATGGATCCAGAAATCACACTCAGAAGGAACACGCACACCAATTAAAGAGCTGGAAAGAGAAACCTGGGGGTTATGGGGGTGGTGGGACGGATAATCACAGCTAAGGTTGCAAAGGGAGCACCCCAAGATCTGGCTGTCACCTTCTCTGTCCTCCTGGCATCAGTAGTCAGGACGCAAAGACCCTTTCACATAAAATGCTCCAATTTTGAAGTTACTTGCCTCCATTTGAGACCTGCTTGGAATCTTTTTCCTCTGTCGGATAGAAACCATCTTCTAATAGCTAGCCTGAATTTTCTCATGGTCCTTTAAGTCTGTTTGGCTTTGTGCTAATGTTGCCTATTAGTCTAAAAAGTTTAGGTTTTACTTATCCCGTTTTGTTCTGTCAAGAGGTAACTTAATGAGCATGCTGGAAATTTGTGGCTGATTGGAGATATGGGCACTAACCACCTCAGTGTTAAGGTTAAAAGATCTCCAATTTGCTATGCTCACCCCACCCCTTCACTCTCATCCACCAGCTCCTAAAGCAAAGCACAAAAATTTGGCCAAAGTCTTAGAAAATTCAGGTCAATGCCAAAATGAGGCATAAACCCCAAATAAGCCATTTACTTCAGCCACATGAATACAAATATCAAACAAGTGTATCTAAAACATCAACAAATCATGATAAGTAGCTAAAACACAGAAGTTGTCATCACCATGTCTGGGCAGAATTTTGACAAGTCCTCAGATAAATCCTCTCGATCTCTTCTTTTTTTCCCCACAGAAAGTTGGTATTTTGAACAGAAATTCTCAAGTCAAAAGATATACAACAATTTTTAGTTCTAGCAAAAAAAATTACAGAGAAAAAAACCAAGATATACAAAGCAGATGCTTTTAGCAAAGCTTTTCTACATAAAAGCCTATTCTTTCATTGTAAAGGTGTTTTAAAAACCTTCGAACACTTCTAAACCGTAGCAGTAAATATGGTTCCCAGCAGAGATAAGACTACAGGTGTGTGTTAGCATCTGTTTATCTGACACTGTACAAATCCTTTAAAAACAATAAAAAGCTTCTGTTTAGCTGGTGAGTGTCACCGAGCGTTACAGAGGGATCAGCTTCAAAGTTCAGCTTTAAAAATGGGCTGCATTAAAATAAGAAATATCAGTTATGTAAGGAAAGATGTTTGCCTGCAGCATTCAAATCTATAAATTGAGCAGGACTTGATGCTGCACAAAAGTGACTTTTTATCGGGTTATAAATCAGTTATATCTGTAAAGAAATCCTTCAAATATTTTCTTTCTTTTAAGAAGATTTGAAAATATAGTTCTAAAAAACCAAAGGGATCTCATGGAATGGGTTTTGGAGGATCCAAGAGGCAAAGACCCAAATTCCACAAATGCTTGATGCAGTGTATCTCTCTCAAGACAGATATACATTACTTAACAGCAGCTAGGAGGCACCTACTCACAGAAGGTATACCCACCAAAAGCAGTATGTAGACAAGCAGTACAATACTAGCAGTGCTTAAAAAGCCCACTCTGCCTATGGGATGTGTAGCTGTGCTGCTGACAGAAAAAGCCAAGTAGCAAGGAAAGCAGCTTCCTGTTTCAGAAGATGTTGCAGATGGGGAAAGAAACCTTAAGAGTACATAGAGGAGGAGAAGCAGGTTTCGAACTTTAAAGAAAGTTTAACATGTCTCTTCACCATGCCAGTGGCATTTATCAATCTAAACTTGATAATAAGTTTGGTATCTGTATTACAGTAGTTGCTGTGGTAAAGAACCAAATGATAACAGGTCTGGACAAGGCATCTCCAAGATAACAAGTGTTTCTTTTTTTTCCTCCCCTGTATAATGATTATTGTCTTCTAATGCTCTTTCATTTCTCCAAGCATACATGAGAAGAGAAGCAGGAAGAAGCCGTGTTGTGTTCAGTTGGATATTTAAGCACAGTAAAGTTGAGAAAGTTTAACTGCAAAGAAATTGCCCAGGAAAAGATAATGTTTAAACTCCACTTTGAATGTCAAGGCTAACAGGGCAACCTGAGTAGAAGGAATTTACTCCAGGTAATTCCTGGGGTCTAGGGTAAAGTCCTGAATATCTAAATGGTCTGAAATCGCTCTCCCAAACAGGCTATTCAGTATTTGTTTAGGATGCCTGTGCGATAGTTCACAGCCTTATACCATTGCACTGTTACGCAAGCAAGCACAGCAAACCCAAGGTGAGTAAATGCAGATGCCTGACTCCCCAGACAGGAGTATTTCTGCAACACAAGCTACTGAGTTACATGTCTCAAAATAATAAAAATACTCATTATATTTAAGTTACTCCATGAGACTACTAAATTCTGCATTTATGATTACAAACAAGGGAGAAACAGGAGCACCATTTAAGAAAGTAGCTTGTACTATGATTTTCCTTTCTAGATTTGTGCCAAAAGTCACAACAGAAATTAAGACAATCTTTCTTTAAACTGACTTTAATAAAATTTTAAAAATAGTACTAAAGCAGTACATTTAGGCCACACTAGTCCACCTATTGTGTAGGATGGTTTAACCCCAAATACTGATCTTTGAAGGGATAAAAATCAGCTTTTGACAACTATAGCTGCTTCTGCAGCTGCAGGGAAAACATTTTCTTCATGTCAATTTATATTTCATTTCCTTCAGCTCAATGGCTGATTCAATTCAAGTTCAGACACTGGAAGAGAAGTTGGGACACAGGAATGTTTGTTTTCTCTCTTCTAAATGGTGAGAGCCGACCAGCATTAGGGTGTGATCCACGACTTCTAAATCCTTGAGGGACCAGGGGTGACAGAACCATCAGACTGATTAACTCAGAGCACTTTTTCTTGTCAATAACTTATCAGGTTTTAAAATACAAGGTATTTACATTTATTTTCTGATACATCTAGCAAATTTCACACAGCTTGAGGGAGCAAATAAAATGCCATAAAGGTAGTGGTTTGTGATTTTGCTTGAGTTACAGTTTTAATCCAAAAGCACTTTGTCTCATAAATCACAAATGAAAAACTTCATCACTGTAATTGGATAGATCAAGAAGCATATGCTGAGATGACACAGGGCAAACAGGGACAGATAGAAGTCCTGAGGTCGCTAGGGGACAACAGAGGCTCTGCAGCTTTCACAGGTCCCAGTGATCTAAGTCACACCTTGAGCTGGAGTTTAAGCCTTTTGGAGCGAAGCATGAGATGATTTATTAAAGGGGATCTATTCATCTCCTAGTACCTATGCAGCTTCTTAACATTTATTAAGTTATGTGATTATCTGTATATGCAATGCATTACCCACCTGTAAACAAGTACTTAATGTCCCATCCTGCTGGTGGCGTAGTGAGACTGAGCCTCTCTCAAGAAATGCAACTCTATGCTATAAATGTAGCATAAGTTTTAAAACATGTTATTTAAATCAAAACTAAGACACATGCCAATTCAGATAACTTCTGACTCAATTAATTCTCATAAACAAGGATGAAAATAAAGAAGAGAGAAAGAAGGTTCAAACACTGCAGGAAAGACGAGAAGTCTATCCTACTAGTACATACATTGGAGAAGGACCTCCAGATTGCGTCCAGCTGGGAAAATGGATGCACCTTGACTCTTGTCCTTGGTATCATCCCATATGACGGAGCCTGAGCAGCTGTGTACATCACCTCTGTGTCAACACCATCAAAACCCATTGCATGGAGGAGCTTAGAGTTGGTCCTATTTGATCTACATTCTAGACACCCATCCCTGCCTGCAGACCCTTCTGCAGCTCTGGGGCTTGCATATAACCTGGACAGAATAGGAGGGGAAGATAAGAGAGAGATTATTTCCAAGTGTAAGTGAAAATTAAGCAAAAATATTTGTCTTCACATTCTAGCAATAAGCTGCTCCTTCCACACAACAGCAATGTGGGACCTGTCACAAACACATCATCTTGATTTGTATCCTTAAAGAGACACAATATGTAGAGTCATTTATACTCACAGACCTTTATTTGATTACCATGGTCAATCAGTCAGTGCCTGTTTGTTTCTCCCTGTCATACAAGTGCTCGTCAGAAAATAGACAGCATGCTGATTTTGCATTATTAACATGTTCACCTGAGGTTTCTAGTCATGCTCTATTTTATTTCCAGTCATGTTGAATTTTATTACCTGATCTTTTTTCCCCATCAGCTAAGATAGAGATATTGTACCATCAAGTGACAGACAAGTTTCCATAGAGAATTCCATTTTTTCATTACATTTGCAGGGTCTGCAGAGAGCTGGAAAACTAAATAGTTCAGCAAAAGACTAAAGCATTCAGCCAAAGTATTTCATGGGGCTTAAAATTCAAGGTATTGATTGTTTATGTTATTGTCTGCAAACCTGGTCACTCTGCAGCTCATCATGTTATGCCATGGCCATGGACTCCCACCAGGGAGAAGAAAGGTCAAAAGGAAATCGATGGAGATGCAGCTTTACCAGATGCCTGAACCCACAGAGAAGAATGTGAACACAAACCACTCATAGAAACTTACGTAAAAGAATAATACTTTGATTTTCACTAAAAATTAAATTTTATCTTCCCAGTGTAAAATAGATGAATATTTTGCCTGCATGATCTGGCATTGTGCCTTACAGCGTGCCCTGCTCCCTGCATTCCCAGGTGGCATACTGGAGCATGGGCCACTTTCTGATCCTACAAATTAAATCCTCGCTATAAAGACCATTAATTAAACAATAAGAGCCATGGTATGCAACCTGGCATCACTGATCACCCTGGTCCTGCATGGTCTGCTCACAGCTAAAACTCCCCTGGATCACCTAGCTTCAAATACAACCTGTGGGAAGCAGCACATTTGTACACAGACAATTTCAAAAGGTTTGTACTCTGATAAAATAAGAAATAACAAAACAAAGCCCCAACCAACCAGCCCTCCCCAGTGTTGCCAGCTCCCAGTTCTGCAAAGGCTTGGACTCATGGTTCACCTCTATAAAAGGGGTTTTCAAATTTCCTGTGTTCTGCCCCAAATCCTGCAGCCAGCCACTCCTGCTGGCAGGATTCCAGCAGCCCCCAAGCTAGGAGGGATCTGAGTTTTACTACTGACTAGTCACCAGCTGAAACTTAGACCATATGAATGGGGTCCCACCTGACAGCCTTATTAACACAAATGATTTCTATCCTGCATGCCTGGGTAAGCCATGGGCACATGCCTGCAAGATCAAGGCCTTAGTCATTAATAACTTCAGCAATCCTTTCACCTAGAAGCCACACTCTGTCTACACAGAAATCTTTCCGGGAATCTGGTAAAAAGATTGATGAAAATTAAACATCTACTTAGTGAAGCTGAAGTAACCAATATATGATTAATACTTTCCAATTATATTTCAGTACAGTACATTGCTGAGTTTGTTATTACCTGCACTCTTAACACTCCATCTGCAGTGTTAAATCCATCTGTTGCTGAAAATATGACTATATCTTCAAGGGTTTCTGAATCATCACGCTGGTACCTTTTAACATAATTATAATGAAGAGTGATATTCATTATCCAGCGGAAATTAGAAGCCTATAAATATGAGGGGAGGGGAGCAGGGGAAGAACTGATGTCCAGCATTGCCCACTTTCTCAATTGATCATGTTGGCTGCTCCCACCTAAAATATTGCTCTGGACTCTGGATTCAGCACCATGAGTCCCACTGGTTTCACTGGTGTTTCACTAATGCCTGCCATGGGGAGTTGGTCCCTTAGCTTTACTCTGCCAGATGGAGGTGGGCAAGAGAGATGGCTTCGTGACTTGCATCCACATGAGGATAGCAAAAACCTAGAGTGCACCACAGCCAAGCTTCTGGCGTAGCAGGACATCAAACCTTGGGAAGCTCTTAGGGGAGTGGATGGCTGTGCTAAACCAGGTCTCCTGCTTGCCACCCAGCTGAGTTGGTAAGAGAAAACTCTAGTCGTTTCTACTTTTGGAAAGCATTTTAAGTATAGAGTGCTGTTCCTAACCACTTGGTTTAATTGACAGAATAAATGCATCATAATTCTATGCTATATCTTAGATGTCAAAAAAACCCCAAAAACAACCCAACCTCTAATACAGCAACAGCTGGTTTGAATGTGCCTGCAGGTAACAGAAGGGAAAGCTTATGCCACAGTCTTCCTTGATCTCTACTCCCCTCCACCTCCTTCCCTCTGCCCTGTTAGTATTCCAACTCACAAAAGCAGAAGGCTCCTATTTAAAGCAGTTTAAAAACATACAAATTATCAGACACTCATTACACAGTTATAGATAAGATATAGGCTTCACCCTCCTCCCAAAGCCCACAGCAAAGTGTCTATTTTGGAAACTCTGGCTAGTAATCAGCTATGGAGATTTTTAAAGGAAGAAGCCAAACACAGCAAGTGGGTTGAAAAGCCTGCAAAACCAAAACTCCTTCCACCACGGCAAATCCATGCAGATCAGTGAACCCAGACAAAGGAGGCTTCTTAATAAGAGAAAAACCTTTCAGATCCTTATAGGAAGATGAAACAGGGTTTTACTTTGGTGCAGCCAGCCAGACCCGACGCAGATCTGACTACTTCACCAGTGAACACGCCTGCTGTTTGACGCTGGAAGAGGTCCTCTGATGCTAAGCAAGTGTGCATGTGCTTTTGGACCTCCCTCAGGTTCTGTCTTGCAGATTGAAAAGCTTGAAATGTATGTCATCGGATCTAAAGGATGTGCAGATCCCTATTTTTGCGCTTAACAGTGCTGCCTATAGTCCTAACTGGTGCAAGTAACCCATTTCTAGTTCTCTGATGAAAAGCTTGTACTTTAAAGGATGCAGAGTTCAACTTGCAAGACTAAAATTTGATGAAAGATCATTCAAACTACCAGGTGAGACATAACTTTTTTGACCTGCCACCCTGAATCAAAGCAGTGAGTAGCAAACCAACCTAACTGTACATTTCTTCACATTGAACTGCTGATAGCCCACCCCATTGAGTAAAACTGTAAGCAGATAACGTACCATTCAGTTCATTTCTATTGGCCTCTAATTCCAGTGGGAATTAAAAGCTTTCTTAATCTGCCTGCTCCCCTATTTTATGACTCTGCATCCCAGTACTGCCATCCTCTATCAAATAATGAGGATGGCGTGAGGTTCTTAGGAAACTGCAGAATGCCCACAGGGCATAAGCTTATGAAGAAGAGTGTTATCTCATTCTTAAAGGAAATTCCTGCCTCCTGGTTTGAAACATGGACAAAAAAATCCCAAACCAACCAACCAAAAAAACCCCACACCAGGATAAAAGGACTACCTGCTTCTGTCAAAGGCTGTTGAGTCAGAAGTGAAGCTCCTGTGATTCCTCAGCAATACAAGAAAGCGAAGGTCCTTTTCTTCTTGATGTTCAAAGCAGAGGGTAAGTGGGGTATTATCCCACTGCGGTGGTTTTGGAGGTTGCTGAGAACAAGCTTTCTCATACCCAAAAGAAATCCACAGAGTTAACAGCCAGAGACACACAGCTGAAATGTGAGTTCAAGAAAGACAAGAACAAGACCAAGCAAAAACCCCTCTATAGATGAATTGCAACACTTCTACAGAAGAGAAAATGGGCCCAAAGGTTTAAAAAACTCCTCAAAAAAAGCCCTATGGCAATTAAAGCTACTGAACTCACTGAAGAAGTTAAGGCATTGCTTTCCTCTTACCAAGCTTTTATTGTTATTCTTTGGACTATAATTGGTGATCATTTTCTACTTGGAGCCCGACACAAATCTTACAAGTTGCTAGCACTACTTGAAAAAACAAATAGGTTTAGCTTTATTTCTCTCCATAAACCATTTGGATTGGAAGCAATGAAGCCTCTTGAATGCCTCCAAGACTTTCAACTGCCTATTATAATTTCACAAATAATCCTCTCATATGGTTGTATGTTCTTCACTGCAAGCATATTCTCACTTCATTTCTATTTTTTTACTGCTCTGGACAACTTGGTCTTAGGGCAGAATTTAACCATTTAGCTGAAGAATATAGCCTTAAGCATTACATGCTTCACGCAGCACACTCAAAATTCACTCTTGGCAAATACTCATCTAATACTGGTATGAATTTTGCTGATCCCCTTAACATACCTGGGATTTAGTATTCGCTAAAACACCTAAGCAAAGAATACACGCACACGTACAAACCCCAAATGGAATAAATTCAATTAATTATTCACTTCTGAGTAGAAAATGCCTGCCTGGCTACTTTCAAGGAATGCAAGCACCTTGAACAAGCTTTATGCACTGACTTTAGCAGGGCCTTGCTTACCAAATGATACAAAACCATTTCAAGACTACAGTAAAATGTCAGGCAATAAATGCATGTGGAACAAGCCACATGGCTTATTATAAAACAAAGGAATTGGCAAAACCTGGATTTTTCAAGCAATGTCATGAAGAGATCTCAGTAAGGTAGGAAACACATCATACAGTGAACTTTCCTGCCAGATGTGTCAAACTGCTGGCAAGGAGCAGAAGTAGCAGCATCATGTACAGCTCACCATTTTCATTTTCTAGTGAACGATGTGAGATGTGGGATTTGACTGGTTTGGCACAACGACTGCAATCTTGTAATCTGCAGAGGCAGAAGTGAGTGTGAATGTGCTCAGGTATTCAAGGGAACAAGCACCCAGGAGTTTGTACAGGTCTTTGAAATACATAGCTCTTCCAAAATGCTTGCATTGCTGGGAAGCTCTGGTGTCCACACAAGAAAAATATCAGTGAAACACCAAGAAAATCAATTGTTTTGTCCCCCTTTTCCAAGAATCATAGAGAAGGTCTCAAATATATGCACTGATGAGAAATGCTGTTCTTCGCAATAAGGCTGCAAAATGTTTAACTCCCCCTTAAAACTATCTGAAGTGAGCTTGAGAAAGTGATGCCACACTTTTGCCCAGGCCTAAATTTCTCCTTTTGTGCTCTTATTTGGTCAAGTTTAGTGTAAAAAATTGGATTCCAATAAGCATCACTTGTTCTCACGCCTATCCCATCATTTCTTTATGAAAGCAGAGATATTTTTATTGATGGTGATAATAACTGCAAGTGATGTCAGATGCTGCTCTTGTTCACCTGAGATGTTTTGTTTGGTTGTTTTTTAGGCTGTAAAAAATAGGTTCTGCACACTGTAAAGATCTGTAAAAGGGAAAAATAAATGTTAGATCTTTTCCCTATCACCTTATAAAGTGAAATTCAGCTTGACAGTTTCATACGTACGCGGGAGAAGTGAGAGAAATAAAGTACTAACAGCACACAGAAGTTAATTGTCTGGAGAATGGGTGCCTGGAGAGTGGAGGTGATGCCTTGTAACGGTGCAAGTTTCTTTGACAAGCTGTGTAGTTTCAGGCTTCCTCTGGCTCACATAACATGAGGCATCAGTCTTGAAGATAGCTGAAAGATGCAGAGATCGAGCATACGGTATCTGACCACTCACTGATCCCATTCTGCTGGTACCAGCTCAGCTCATCAACACATAAAATTTCTCTTCCAATGTCATTTTTACCAGTGTCTTGGTGTTTCTTTTCATTTTCTATATTTAAGTGCTCTAAGAAAACCAATCGATACCCTGCTTACCTGAAGATAAGAATAAAGTCTATTGGTTTTCTTACTTCTCTTCTAGCCTAATACTGGTGAAAATCCAGAGCAACTCTGTTGAGTTTAATGAAGTCATTAATGTAAACCAGGAACTGGACATATGAAGCATCATCTTATTACAGTTAAGCAGCATCTGCCACCTTATTCCTGCACAATTTCCTTCTATGCAGTATTCTTCTGTATGGTTTTCAAATATTTTGAATGCTATGTCATCTTAAAAAAAGCCATACATAATCAAGAGTCTTTGATGCTCAAATAGCAGTTAAAATGAACTCACACGAGTCCTGAAAAATCTTCCCTCCAAAATGATGATGATAAATAAGGCTTAGAAGAGATCCCTTCTGCAAGCACATTCACACTGGGATATCTTGAAAACTTAAGATCCATCACAAATCATTTTAGGTAGTCTGTTGCTGGTTTTCTCTTCTCCTATTAGTCCTCTATTAATTCCAGCCTAAGATAACTCCATCACACCACAGGGGCAATAGGTGTTATGGACTGTTAGCTGGTGTAGATAACATACTCCCGTGCTCCCAAATATTGGTAGCTCCATTACTGGGTAGTACCGGGAGGCTGCCACCTCCACAGGCTGCAACACCCTGCCTGGTCTGTCTGCAGTGGATTCCTTGATAACCTCTCCAGCACTTGTTGGCTCGGTTATTTTAGAGAGAGTGTAATCATTGCTTGAATGAGAATCAGAAACACCAACATAAGTGTTTTAGTAAGAACCATCTTCCCTTTTGCAAGCTTAAAGATGACACGGCACGCCAGGATTAGGAAGCTGTCATCTTTGGATAGGATAAGCCATTACCTAATGGGAAAACACTGCTGCCTGACTCTTCACCTTCCACCAAATATTCTTCAAGCAGCCTAATCCTTGATTGTGTCACTACCATCATGCTAGTTACAGGCAACTGCACCCTTGATGGTTTTCAACTGAGCACTTGAGGCTTCTGCCTCCTGTTGTATAAATGCAGGAAGGAAGCTACCATGTGCTCCTTCTATCAACAAAAATTACCAATAACATTTTCACGTTTAAGCAGATGAGACACATGTCTTCTGTTCACTGTGTAAAGACTGGATCCACTTAAAACCAACAGGAGCCTTTTCATTCACTTCACTGAACTTAAGATCATGTTCCAAAGAAGTGACAGGCTTATTTTTTCACCCTGATATACATTTAACTGTTCTTAGTAACCAGACTGAATCTGCATACTCTCACCGCAGAAATTGCAAAAGATATACTTTTTTTCCAAATAATTCCAAAGAGTATCTGTTATGTTTTCTAGAATACATGCAAAACAATCAAGCCTTGCTAAGGAAAATTATGAGGTTAAGTGCCACAAGAAAAATTGTGCTTTTATTTTGTAAGCATTGCATCCCATATTCAACTCACTTTTGAAATGACATACCTTGCACTGTGGTCCATCCATGTTGGGGAACTCATCACCAACAACTGGACAGCATTCTTGTTATCATTGCCAGCATTCTGACATAACAGGACAAAACTGCCCTAAAAAGCCAGCTCTATAATACACATACATATTACAACTGAAGACTGACCATAAGCATTTGCATTACACTTCACAGAGGTACACAGCAGCATGCGAGATGCTAAATTCTCTCATATCCAATTTAAGCTGTTGATTTGGTGAAGGGAAGTTTCGTAATGATTATTTGAGCCTGGAGGAACTATCCTGTTACTGCAGCAATAAATGTTGAGTCTAATACCACCACACTTTCCTGTATCATGGGAATTCTCACTGCACTCCTGTCTGCAGCCTGCAAGGAAGAGCGACAGCTTTCCCTCCTTACAGAGCCTGCTTCCTGCGTGCCACGTCTGCCCAAGCTTTGGCTCCTTCCAGACCAATATGTTAACCAGGTGATTTGTCCTTTAGTGGAGAAACATTATTCAAAACCAGAAATAAACAGCAACAAAATAATTGTGCACATCCCACCCTTCCCGTCCATTTGACACATGGATGTCAAAACATATATATCTACGTTCATTTCTGCCTTTTTAATCATCTCAATTGTGACTAGGAACAGGCGCAAGATCAGGGCAACAGTAAAGAAGAGGAAAATGTCTAAAAAAATTACAAGCCAAAAAAGCACCGAACTATTCTCCTTCATTCCCCATCTGAAACCTAAAGTTTTAGCAGAGAATATCTATTTTAATCAAAAATGCACTTAAATTATACTGCTGTGTGTAGCACTACCTTAGGAGAGCTCTTGGCAGAATAGATGTGAAGTTAAGGATCTCCTCTCGGCAAAAGCTTCCAGGGGAAGTATGCACACATGAAACATCCACTGAATTTGTGTTATCCCAAGGCCACAAAAATCATTTTGTGGCAGCCTAGCTGCCAGTCACATTCTTTCAGAGTACATAAGAAGGTTAAAAGACCTCAGTATCCCAGTTCATCCTCCTGTTCTCATCCTTCACGCTAGAATTCCCTTGACTTGTGGAAATGTTGCTAGATTTTACTTTGTAAGTCAACAAATGGCATGGAGTTTCTTAAGAAAAATAACAAAAATAGTCCATAAAAATGTGTCTTATTTAAAGATCACACACCTGAGAGGCTCCAAAACCACACTTGAATTCTCCATATCCTGAAAGGTACTTGGAGCATCTAAATTCCTTTTTCATTGGATGAAGTAAATGCAAAACTACTTTGAGGGATGGGGCTTTCAGTGCCAGTGAGAACTGTGACACAGCTGGACAGAGCAGCAACACTGCAGGTAACAAGTGGGAATAAGCTGGGCACACTGTCGTTTACCTCCTGAAATCATAAGCATTTTAATACTTAAGATCTTGTGAGCAGTAAAGTGCTTGTCTCATCTAATCCTCAGAAACTCTCAGAGTTTATCCTTCAGCAGTCCGAGGGTTTGACTGTTACTGAGCAAACAAATGTACATCTCACTTGCAGTGAGGTAACTCCACTGCAGAATTAGCACCAACAGAGAAGGACCATGTCCAAGGTATATTTTTAAAAACACTCATCAGACTTCAAAGAGCCAGAACTCCACTGTCCCAAATGTACCTGCACAGACACATTTACATGCACTCAAAAGCTCCGTAAGCTCACACACTGAAGCAACACCATATATAACCCTTCAAGCTCATGTTCCGCCCAACCTTGGGAGCACTGATCTTCACGTTCCTCTTTGAGAAATGGCCTGCAACAGAGGACCTGCTTATGAGCACATTATCAGTTGCTTGAAATTCAGCCTAGCAAAACAAGCAAAACAAACACTCCCTGAAAGATTAATGCAGCATTTGCTGACTGGCAAGCTTGCTTTGGATGTAGTACAGCAGTCCTGACTGCAGACAGCCAGGCTCCATTACTTCATAGACCTGTCTCCCAGCATGAGACATGTCGGATGGCAGGTAGCAATTCTCAGATCATACAAATCCTGCCAAGTGAAGGGTGTGATGAGCTGTGTATGGCTCTCCAAATGGGTAAACTATTGTTGTAGCAGCAGGGTTAGCAACATGTGATGTTACTTTGTCCTTTGGCATTTCTGCATCTTGAACGTTGGCTGTAAGCACACAAAAATGAACTGACTAACTTGTGAGATAAACCTAGACATAAATGGGGCTTCATGCTGTGTTTGTAATGGCTCCCCTTACCAGGGCATAAGTCCAAATACTTTCTGTTTACAAATAAGAAAGCGCAGTGAAACTGTTGCATACACATTAGCAGGAGCATGTGAATTCCCAAAGGCAAGTGCGTGCACATGTGTTGGTATGTATATATAGACATGAAGCAACTCTTAGATGTGTCAGCATGTTACTGGGATAATGCTACAGAATTAACGGTTAAACTCAACGATTATCTTTTGTTTGCCTCTACGGTCAATAATCATGTCCCAGTTGATGCTGCTGGCAAACCTCCTATTCAAAGGGGCAGGATTCTCTGTTAAGCTCTTGAACAACTGCACAAAGAAGGGCGATACATCGGTTAGCATAGGCGCACAGCACAATCCAGTCAGACCCTTGGGGTTTTCCAAATTCACAGAAGTAATTTTATGTGCATAAGTGGCTATAGCTACTTCTGAAGATTCTGATGAAGATCCAGCTAGCAGGCACTGCCAGTCCCATGCATCACTGCCATACATTACTGAAGAAAGAATTAACATCCCCTTAAGAAAACTAGAAAGGGTGAAAAAGGTCTGACCTTTACCTTTGCTGTTAGTCTACCTTGTAACAGATTTCTCCAGTACCTTAAGATTATAATCAGCCTTAGTAAATGTTGCTTTAAAACAATTCTTATGTGAGTGTAACTAGCTGGTTGGCTGCCAAAAGACCCTTCTGAGGAGAATTCTGTCCTTCCTTCATGACCCAAAAATCCCTTTCACATCAGTTTTGCTCTAAGGATTTGCAGCTGTTCTGTAAAGAAATCTGCAAGATGCAAAACTGGATGAATCGCAAACTAAGAGAAACCCTTGTTAAATATCCAGCAATATCTCCATAACAAATCCAAAAATAAGCTATCCCAACACATACTGGTTATTTTCAAACCAGTTACTTTTCTTTCTGCTTGCATTTTTTAGATATTCAGGTAAATGCTCCTTTTCCTCCACCACTGTTTGACTTAAAGCAGCAAGCAATGACTCCAAAGACATGATTCACATATACTATACCTAGTTCATCTCTGCAGTAATGACGGCTTAGTTGCTTCTGTCCACTCTGTCAGACATGCCAAGCAATTCATGGACTTCTAGAGGCATTTGTCCAGTGTGACTAATACTTGACTCCAGCTTCCTGATCTGTACGTGTGGAACAAGTATTTCTATGACAGTCTCCAGTTCAGTAAATCTGAAATCAGAGGATTTATTACCTACAAGATCAAGAAGCCTCTCCTTTGATCATTTATACAGTGGTGTATGAATGAGTGCATTCAGAGCCCAGCTTCAACACACTCTGAAATATTCACTGATGAAGCCAAGCACAATCATCAAACACCCATTAGAGACCAGATTCTCTGCCGGGGTATGTCACAAGGCAACGTTGTTGACTTCAGCAGGAAAACAACAGTTTACACAGGTAAGATTCATCCTTTTTGCACATTGAGCTCTTCTTTGTAAGCAGGACTTTAATACACATCTGTGAGCCAGATAAGAAACACTTCAGGTAAATCACTGGAAGGCTTAGAGTGCTCTACATACTGTTGCAGGTTCTCAACTGTAGAGCAGAAACCAGAAGTCAGCACTAATTACATCTCAGTAGCAACTAACTTTGATGGTATAGATATCAAAGTCACACATATTTGGGCAATTCCTTTGAGCTCTCTGTTGTATATCTAAAGAGCTCTTGTAAGACCTCTGCATATTTCATTCTGCAGTACTGGAATGGACACTTACACCCTGTGCTTGAGTAGGGCTGGGTATACCTGGATATACCTATTTGAAATGTCAAATAGGACTGCCAGAACATATCTTTCTCTTGTAAATCAAATGGACAGCTACATGAGGCTTCTTCCCTACAGCAAAGTTTTCCCATGATCCTACCCCCTCATTCAGCCACGACTTGTCCCAGAACTAAGACAGCATCTGCAAGGTATTGGCACTTTGAAAAAAGTCATTCGTATAGCCCAAGCACTTGTGTTTTCCCGTGGTTTCAAGCTGCATGAAAGTCCCAGTCAACTGAGGTACCCAAGCACATCAATGTTAATCAGGGAGTTTTCTCCAACTGTTGGCTCAGCTATAGTTCTGGACTGCTCTCTTCACAATAGCTACCACAACTAAAAGCTGAGGTTTTCTCAAAAGGACATAAAAAATGAAGTATCAGACAACTTCCAACAGAGGCTTTCATCAGAGGACAACTTCCAACAAGCCTTTGAAAACCTTAGGTGACCACAAAGGCAAGGGCAAGAGTCACTTCCAATTCAGTATTAAAACACAAAGGGAAGCACAAGGGAAGATTTTTCATCAATCCAACACAGCTTACTGGGCTTAAAATGTAAGTCACAGTATCACAACTGAGATCTCATCTTTAAGTTCTCAGCTTTACACTTTCTTCTTCCAAAATGGTCAGCCATTGTCAGTATATTTTACTTTGCCAGGCAAGAAATTGCAATCAATCTTATGTTAGGATAAATGATACTAACAAGACTTTAAAGAAAAAGGCATCTTTATTTTACCACCCAAACCCCACAGTGTTCACTCAGGAGGCACCTGAAATTTTGCTTACATAAGTGTAGGCTTGAGCTCATGTTAAAACAATCTCAACTGCATTTTAAGTTTCAATATCATAACTTTCATATTATAACTTTATTCAATCATTTACACAGTAATAATTTAAGATAGGTAATAGAGAGGAAAAAAATGCCTTTTTACAAGTTATTCTATTAAGGACTGGAATATTAATGTTATTGGGTACATGAAACCCTGTGCAACCATGGAAACCATTGCAGAGGATCCATACAAATCTGAGATGTGGCCTGTGGTTGCTATGAGAGGATGTAACACACACCCCTCAGCAGTTCCTATTAGAAAGTGATATTTAGGTTCTATTGTGTATTTGTCTACGCTTCATCTCAGCATAAAGCTATTTGTGGAAGAGAGGTTAAGAAGAGGTTTTTGAAACCTGAAGGCATACTTTTCAGATTAATCTAGGAAATTAGATACTATTACACATCAGTTTAAGTTTTATTTGTGGCAGTTTAACTGATGTCTTCCCTTGTTCTGAAAAGATAAAAAAGGGTGTCATGAATTCAACTCGGAGAAGTTAGTGACTGCTTTATATTCCAGGAGCATATAAATATCCTTTTCAAGCTCATCCTCAGCCCAGACTAGCTGCAGACAACCTAAAAGAATTAGTGATAAAGAAATGTTCCCCCTATTTTCTGTAGGAATTGCAAAATTTAAAGGAAAAATGTAAGTGTATATCTTCTGCAGCCTGGTAAACTCAAAACTAACTCATTTAATCTATATTCCTTTATAACTGCAAAACCAATTACACTAGATACAATTACATGGCAAATAAAAACATCTCAACATACTATAATAAAACATGAAAATCAAACGGAAGTTTTCTGACAGGTTTATGAACTCTTACAATGCAGGAATATCTTCTGCTAGTAGGGCAGGTTGGGAAAAAAACCTTCCGCATGAAAAACATGAAACTTACCTAAACCATCACTTACACTTTTGCTTATGATGACAATGTCTTCAACGCAGGCAATGATCTCCCCACCAGCTGCTTTCAAGTCTGCTGTAGCTGAACCCTCCAGACAGCAGCTCCCTCCACACCAATTTCTCACACTGAAGATGCTGCCCTAAGAAGCTGGGCAGTGCAGAAGACCAACTCATCCCTCTCAGCATCAGAACAATCCCATATGCAAACCACTCACCTTCTTTCTGTGTCACCCGCTCATTTACGCCTGCTCCTACCTTGCAGGAACCACTCTAAGAACATTGAACTGTAATTTGGTCTTGGGTAACGTATACCATCTGTCCCCACTCCGTGCTGATGCCTCTATTCCCCAAGACAAGTTTTGCTGCTTCTACATTTTCAAGATGAACGAGAAATACCGGGATATCCAACTTGAGAAGACCAAGCAGAGCTTTCAAGTCCAGGTGCCTCCTTTAATACGGTTGAACTGTTCAGCTGACGACAGGCTGATGTTTCGGCACTTATTTCTGGGCATTAACAGTCAAGAGCAGCCTTTCTGCTTAAGAAAGGCTTGAAATTGCTTCCAGCTTTACTGCTATCAGGAGGAGTTCTGATTCATATTTTATTTTAAAGTCTATAAAAAAATGACCCAGTTTCTTCCAAGCTGTTGCAGGTGCATCTTGCTCCATGTCAGTCAGTGGCCTGGTGTCCACGGTTGAGCAGCTCGCAGGTGTTGCATGGTGTTAGATCAGTGTAGGTCAGTCATTCATCTGACAAGCGTTCAACAGATGGAGACTGCTCCCTTGGCATGCAGACAGCCTAAGGTCACTCTGTGTGGAGGGCCACATGCTACAGCAAAACAATACAACAGAATCAGAAGAGTCATATGGTGTTTACCTGAAGATGTTCAAAACCATACATACAGCACCAAAAATGCTTTTTCAGTAACCAAAAATCATAGAACCTCAGAAACTATTAACTCACATAGACAGCAGAGCATCCTTCTCTCAGTTTTGTTTAGTAGGCCACCAGTTTGGAAGATCAAGCTCCATGCTCCAAGAACAGTTTCCTGCTCTGTGTGAGAGGTCAAAGTGCTTCACATTTGCTTTGCTCCAGAAATTACTTTATATCAAGCCCGATTCATTGAGAGCAAGGCCACATCCATGGAGGATGTTGTACATCCTTAGGATAGTGTTCTCTAAAATTCTACAGCACCTCATTTTCCATGTATGATTTTTCCCAAGTTTGATTGTGATGCCTACATCCTACTCCTGCATCATGCTTTGTCTTACCAAGCAAAGCTAATGGTGCTTAAATAACTTCATGAAAATACATCTGGAAAAGCCTGTGTGAGAAGTACTAGGTAAATGCTCAGCTCCTGATTTACAAATGGTAGCAAACCCTCAGCCTGGACACTTGCTTTACATTCACAAAATAAACATTCTTAGGAAAAGCAGAAGCTGTGAATGTGCAGAAGAAAGCCTGGAGATGACCAAGGTTGGTACCCTGGTCCAACATCAGTATAATTGTGAAACACTGGAGAAACCGCAGGTCCTTATTGGGGCACATCTCCTTTGTCACCTGAAAGGATCCAGGTTAAAAGATTGCCAGAAATAGTGAGTGCAGCCGACCACTGTTGGTTTATCAGATACTTCAGCTTTAGAATACACACCATAAACATTACTTTAAATCAAAGATGGAAGCAAACACGGACAGTAACGACCACTAAGGATCCCTTGACTCATTCAGGACCAGAGCTATTTGAGAGACAACTCAGTTGAAGCTTGTTTGAAGCATGTTACCAGATATAGCCTTAAGGTTTCAGAGTGTGAATTACTGTAGTGACATGCTGAAGCAGAGAGAAATGGCAGTGACCTGCAACCTACTGTCTGTAGGTGTTTGAACCCATTCATACCCACAGCAATGAGCATTTGCCATGGCTAAAATCAAACTGTACAGGCCACTAGATGCCCTGCTTTAAGTGAGCCTTTGAGATCTTGGGCCAATTGAAACATACAAACAAAAGTACTTTCAGCTTTAAAAATCAGGAACATTGAATTAAAATAAAGGGTTATTTTCAATACTCATGTATTATTACTAATAGAGCCTTTCTTCTACTTTCTATCCAAATCATATATCACACAAAACTTGGTAGCTCTCAAAAGCTGAATTTATCTACATTGCAGCTACACATATTTTCACCAAGATGACACCACCAAAAAAAAATTTGTTAGACAAACTCCCATGTGTAGATGAGGAACAAGCCTTAGCACTTCTATATTAGTACTTCAGCAATATAGGGACCTTTCTTGGCTTTCTGATTTACTCACCAAAAATCAGCAAACTTCCTCACAGCACTAAGTAAATCTCCATTCTGGATGGCAAGCACCACTCTACAGAACTCAAAGTAACTTTTCCTTTTAGATACAGATCGAAAGAGGATTTTAATCTGCTTTCCGCAGTAAGCTTTTGGGTCCAACTGGGATTTAGTCATTCATTTGTATTTCAGTGCTTAAGTTCCAGCATGCTTGGAAATCATACATGTTCCAAACTTCAAATCAACATGTAGGTATTGCAGTTGCTATATCTGACCTAGGTTCAGGTAACCCAAACTCTTCTGCTTACTATATCCTATGCATATTCTTAGGCCCTCAAAACTATGCAGAGAATATGGAATATTAGTCACAGTAACTTATAATTTAGACCAAGATTGTGTTGGCCTAAATTCTGAGTATCTTGTTAATGTGATATATTTACATGTGACAGATTGAAGTAATATATAAAACATATTAGATCTTACGGTATTTAATAAATGCTGAAAGCTAGCAATATCAAGATAGATTTATGATTTCCCCCATCCTTTGTTTTACCAGCTATGATCAAAAAAGACTGCTTGATTTAGATCATTTAACTGATTTTTTTTTTGTTCATTTTGCAGTTAATGTATATTTTAGTGTATTTTTCCTTACTTTTAGCAAAATTGTATAGGTGCACACATGCACACAAATCACAAAGCTGCCTGACTGCTTATTGCATCTTTTTAGGAACATGTTGGTATCTCTCTATTCTGGAGAACATTTCACAGTTCAGTGATGGAAAATAGTTTGCACTTCATTTGTACATGTACTAATTTTAGATTAAACAGGACCACATAAATCCTGCTGAAAAATGATGCAATTAAACCAGACCTATTTGTAAAAAGGACAACATGTGGCTGCAATTATAATAGCTAAGCATTCGGCAACACATTGACTTATTAGTGTGTTAAGAGGAGTTTGTGCAACATGCTGAGTAAGTCTTTACAGGAATAAATCTTAATATTCCCCTAAACGCCATTAAAAACAATCCTATATTGCATTTCTGATCAACTTTCACAGTGATCAGCTTTTCCAAAATGGTCACTTTTGTTGGAAGCATAGCAATAAGTGTGCTCTGTGCCTACCACTATGGTACAAAGTAGTTGTTATTTAACCCCCTTTCCTTCAGAGCAAAGCTATTGTGCAAGAATAACTGCATGACTGGCATACACACCAAAGCTTTCAAGTATGCATTTCAGGTGACCAATGATCTGTAAAGATTTACAGTGCTCATACTCCACAATGCCATTGCAGTTCATATGGCTTCCACCAGAACAATCTACAATAAAGACTGGCTACCACCACACACACATTCCTGTGTATCTATCCCTAACCACAAAGACTATGCCCACAGTAATGCTCTGATGCCAAGATGGGGAACAATCTAAGTTTAAGATCACTTTATGCATTTTATAGCCAAACTCAACTCACCATCTCTACCTTAGCTGTAAAAATCCACTGTTGTAAAAGCATCCCTGCTTCATGCTACCCACAGGTCATGCTTTGCTTTGTGGTGCCTTATATATGGGAAGGATTTCTCATTCTTGAGCCACTCCTGTCAAGGCAAACGGGGCAGACAGAAGTGTCCTAGGAAGGTAAAGTGGGCCAACCTATCTGGGTTGTTCCTTGGGTATGGACCAGCAGCAACACAAGCTCTAATTTTCACATTCAGCAAAAGCCACTGCTAACTTCTCTCCCCAAAGGGTGCACTGAAGGTCTGTTTGGGCTCAAACATAGTCTCAGGTCCATATTCAAAGTGTAATACATACATACCAAATTCCCTGTACAGGGCTTTTCAGACAGCAGGCCTCCTACCGTCGCCTTCACAGTCAAATGTTCATGTGCCAAGGGTATGAAGAGTGATGCAAAAACCTCAGGACCAAATGCCATCAGGTAGACCAGTGGTGGTGAGACTTTACAGCCCAGCCATGGAAGTCTGGCTGTCACATATAAAAAGAATCTCACTTATTGTTGTTCTTTCATTCCCAATTTTTTCTTAAGGATGCTGAGGATGATGATCTGGGAGAAAAATACAACATGGCAATCACCTATGGAGCATTTAAAACTAGAACCAGAACTAAACATGTATTACTTTTTTGTCTTTCAATCCCCACCCTTCTGATTCACTGCTTTATTCTCCAGCATGACAGGAAAAGCTTATTTTCGTAGTTGCTTGCCTTCCACTGAGCTAGATCAGAAAATCCCTCTCACCTTCAAAGGGCTTATTTCCTTCAGATCTAAGATACTGAGTCAGTTGCTTCTTCAGTTCCAGTGACCTTCCTTCCCCTACTAGCTGGAGGGCTTGTTTTTTTCACAGGAGAACATGTAATATAAACATAATCAGCCCTTTCACATCATGTCGCTCTTCGCTTCAGCAGGAGCTTCCTTGCTTTGAGATATTTTTTTCTGATTCACTCCCACTGAAGTAAGATCAATCCATAGGAAGGGAGAAAAATAAAATTGAAAGGACCTTAAATGCTAACATACACTCAAATGCCACTAGAAGTGCACCTGTGTCTTGTCATTTCCAAATTCATGTAAGGCAAGGTATGTGATCCCTTTTGCTAAACCACTCAGCCCTCTTGGTTTCCCCTTTCCCCTCACACTAATCAGCACAGAAAAATCCTCACACAGACAGACAAAATAGCCACAGGACTCCCTCGACGAGCAAAGCACTAGCAGGAGGAGAAAGGGCAAAGCTCTGCATTGCTAATTCAAACACCTGATTGCCTCAAGCATGCAGGTGTGGGAGAAACCTTGCAGAAGTGATGCAAGCCTCTAAGAATGCCACCACAGTTTGCCTGAAAATCCCAAATCCTCATTAGTTGGATGAATAATGCATCAGCTGCCCCACAAGGAGGGGAAAGGACACTTTTGTTGTGTACTTGACAGCAATGAGGTCGGTTACCACCAAAATGGGGAGGGAGGAGCAAAAAGTCTCTGAAAATTGGGAACTTGCTCTCAAAGTATGGTCATTTGTTGCCAGAACTTTTACAGACATATCATAAAGAGACCAGTCATGGAGGCACAGGGTATTCCTTCCAAGGGAGGGAAAGGACTGCTCAAAGCAGTTAATGCACTTTAAAGAACTGCACTGACTTCAATCCACCTCTTAGTTTAAATAATAGGTATGGTGTGTGTGGAATTAAAGGAAAAAAAATCCAGTATTAGTAGTTACACATCTTCTAAAATGGATTTCGAATTAACTTGAGCAAGTTTGAAAGTACTGTAAGGAATAAATGTTGCTTTTAATCTTTCAAAGCACAAACTGTAGCATTACTGTTATCTTCTCCTGCCAAGTGGAAGAAGTGTACCGGTCTTTAGGCACCCAGCAGTGTTTCTTGGAGGGCAATGAAAGAGCGAATGGCAAAAGCCTGCCAAAGGAAAATCAAAGCCATACCTGCAAGCTGCAGTACAGTTCTGGGAATCCCTTCAGACTTTTCCTTTTCATGTGTTTGAAACTGAAACTTTTCAAAATGCTGGTGTGGTCCTTTAAAATAATTTTTACTTCTTAAACCCAAACAACTTGGAGGGAAGAGGGAGGAGAGGAAGAAAAGAGGAGAAAAGAAGGGGTTAAACAGCAACCAAAGAGAAAAGGGTAAAAAGAAAGAAGTGGCATTAAATGCAACTGGATTGTCCCGAAGCAGCCTCTTCAGAGGAAAAGAGCCTTAAAATGCAGGAAATCTGTCTAACCCTCTAACTATTCCCACTCAAGCTGCCCTACAGTCACAGATGTTACTGATTCAGTTAGATAGCAATTCCAAGCTCCCAAAACAGATTCCAAGTGAGAAAATAGGAAAAGTCCTTGGTTGCTATTAGATACGCATTCTGAAATAAAAAGAAGTATGGGCAGGGAGGAATTTGTGGCCTGGATTGAAGGTTCCACAGTAATTAAGGAGGTATGACAAATGGTATCTCAGCTGACCTGTTGAACATGAAGCCACAAGGTTAGGAGCTCAGGCTGCAGTGAGAATTTCTAAGGAAATGTGTCAGGTCTTTTTCCCTGCTGTGATTTACTGATATGTTTAACAGGAATTAAACCCATACAGGTCTCCAAAAACATAACTCAGTCCTGCAGAGATTAGATGAAAAACTAGGGAATTTAGCAGGGCATGCTAAAAGCCTTGTAAATGATGCATGTAACTGTGCAATTAAGTTCTATGGTGAGGTAATAATTTATTGTACCATTGCTAAAAAGCTGGAGGAAAGTTATCACTTCAAAGTTTAATAATTGCACTTTCAATGTGGGAATAAAAAAAGGCACCACTTATAACCTGTAGAATAACAGTAAAAATAAATAGAAGTCGTGCCACAGTGTGCTTCAAATGAGTGGATGATTATGTCCCCAGGTGGATGATGCACCAAGTCATTCAAAGCTTTCTTGTGCTGGCCATAGGACATGGTCCCCATCCAACATGGTTGCTGGGGAGAGAAGGTGGATAAGGAGAAGCTGCTAAACAAGCACAGGCAGACTGGGTGTTGGAAGTGCTGGAAGAGCTGCTGCTGAGATTTGGGATCCTGATCCCTATTTGTTAGGTTGTACACACAGTTAAAGTTAGATGGGCAGCAGGACCTAGGGAATGACCCCATTCCTTCAGCTGCCGCTGGCTCAGCTTCTTCCCTCTCCCTGCCAGATGAATACTGAACTCCCCCTTTGAGAAACAGAGGAAAAGGAGAGTAATCCCTGTCTATGCCTGCCATAGACCATGCAGAGATAAGAATAGCAAAGGTGAGCATCCTTTCTGGATACAGCCCTGAGACAAGTCCTACTTGTACATTGAGTGCAAAGCTCTCCTTCAGGACTGTGAGGTCCACAACCCCAGCCTGTCTCAAATTCTTTTTGCACTTTGTGACTTTCAACCATCAGCTGAAGGGGGTTGTTTTGCAAGATGCTCTGTGTTGGTTTGTGCATTTAGATTAAGCTTTTGTTTTCTTTTCGTGAAAGGTTACTCTCAAGCTCTAGGTGCTCTGGCAATTAGGTAGATTCACAGTCCAATTGGAATAAACACCTGGCAGCATAATTATCCTCCTGCACTACAAAGCAAATTAATCAGACCAGCTGATGAATCAAGTGTCAGAATATAGCCCCTTCCTCCCAGCTCCAAATCCCATGCCATTAGGCCTCCTCCAGAGCTGTTGCATACAGATGGCTTTTTACATCATGCCCAGAAGGGGCAATAATGCTTTGGGCTGTTTTACACTGACAGGCCTGGGGACAGGCTCCACAGCCAGTGGGTCACTGCAGAATGTGCTGCTGGTTGCTCTCACTCTTCTTTAGTCGAGGTCTTCTAACTGGTATCAGCCCAGTCCTGCGGCAGTGCACTGTGATACAAGAACTTGCAACTTATTCAAAGTGATGGAAAAAGGCTTTGTAAGAGTTGGAGAGGCACAAATATACACCCACAAGCCCACACAGCCCTCCAGCATCAGTATCTATTTAACCTGGTTTAACTTACCTATTTCTTAGGTATATCTGAAATAGAAAATCAAAGTCTTGTATTCAATAGTTCACCGAGTGCTGAAACCAGTGACGCTTCACTCCATGAATATTCTCATCAGATAAAATGTGGTCTGCAAAAACATTAACACAAGGCAACTACATGTCTATGGATAACACCAGCACTTGCAACACTGCTGTACCAGTAATAATACACTAATAGCTTCACCACTAAAAAAAAATACCCCTCAGTACTTAAAAGGAACCTATGAAAAAGATGGGAAGAGACTTTCTAGCCAGGCCTGTTGTGATAGGATAAGGGGTAATGTCTTTAAACTAAGAGGGAGATTCAGGCTAGACATTCAGGAAGAAATTCTTTATAATGAGGGTGGTGAAACACTGGTGCAGGTTTCCCAGAGAGGTGGTGCATGCGCCATCCCTGGAGATATTCAAGGTCAGGCTGGATGTGGTTCTGGGCAACCTAATCTAGTTGAAGATGTCCCTGATCATTGGAGGGGGGTTGGTCCCTTCTAACCCAGACTATTGTTTGATTTTGTAATTCTACATACATGTACAGTAACAGCTTAGAATAACAATGGCATTAAAATGATGTATCATGAACAAAAATGCTCCAAACATTTTTAGGTATTAATGGTCAGAAAGCTTAGATGAACTCCTTTCAGGAGAAAGCAGGGCTGAATTGATTGTGTGTCTTTCAGACCGCATCACTGAGGCAGCAGGCTTGTATCTGCACCCTGGGACTTAGAGGAGGAAATTTCAGTGTAACTGATACCATTACAGATAAGAGGTTAAAATACCTTTATATACCAAGGATAAAAACCCTTGGTAAATAAAGGGCTAACTTTGCTTAGGAAAAGTAGGTTGGATTACAGATAGGTAGTGGATGAGTTTCAGACTGCACCACTAGAACACCATCAGTGGACCAATGAAAGACACGAGGGCTGGCAAACTTCAGATGATTCCAACTTGGAGATGTGGGAGCCCACCCATGCATTTTAAAAAGAAAATTGTCACCATCATATCCCCTGTGTTTGAATTGAGTGTTGTGCTACCAGTTTCTCTCATCAAAATCCCAGTTTTCTGGTTAGGGACTGCAAAGACAGTTCTTCCAGCAGGAGTCTGCCATTCCCAGACATTCCAAGTGCAATGCAACTTAGTGGTTATAGGGAGTGGTTTTATCTTAATGCCAGACAAGTTTCTTCCATTGTCCTTAGGTACACAAGACCAGATCCCTGACAACTCCTAAGTATCTATAGCACCTCTTTAAAAATTGATGTGCAATAAAAGTTGGATTTATGGAGGGGAAAGTGCAGCCAGAATAATCAGTTTGAATCCTGCTAATTGAAAGCTCAATGCAAGATTCAAGCAGAGTATACAGCCCATAATCACCCATTAGAGGAGGAAACATGAAGGCTTCAGAAAATAAAGAAAGAACATATTCTGTACCAAAGATGCATTGAGAACATGTCAATGGAGCTGTCCTCCACTGGCAAAGGGGAAATACATTTTATTACATGCATCTTTAGCAAGGACCCAGGATGTTGGGGAGTTTTCCGCCTCTGAACTCTGTGCAATCAAAGCCAGACTCAAACACTTAGTCAGATCCTGGGGCTGGGAAATGCAGGAAGTCTTAATATCACTGGGATGTCCCAGAGCAAACTGGGATCTGTGATGTCTTCTACAGCCACAGTGGGAGGGCACAAAGTGGCTCATCCCTCTGGCTGAGAAAATAGACTAAGTGGTGAAGCAATGCAACACTGAATCTTTCCTAACTACTAAGGAGGGATTCAACATCTACCTGCATGCAGGTAAATTATGCAGGGAAATAAATGCAATTTGCTGAGCATGGAGTTTCAAATTGGCCATAATTTATGCCCACTTTTGCCAAAAACAAAAAGGCTGATTCAAGTCATGAGTCAAGCATTGTCAATTCAAGAAATATTAGTGGATTAATTTTATAACAATTTAATAAGTTATTAATAACTATTGGGTGACTTGTAATAAATTCATTAGCACTGCCCCATAGGGTGGTTTGGGATGTAAAGACTGATTTACATAACAAATCATGCCATATCTCTGTCTTCTCTGCTTCTTTTCATTTATTCTTGTCTAGAGCTGGGCAAATAATGGAAAAAGTAATTAATAGATTTGGCTTGAAAAATGTTTTTATATTAGTGTACATTTTATTAATATGAACTATCTGTCCAACTCCAAATGCTGGATGAATAATGGGCAGAACATACTTTACTTCCTGGAGATACAGCACAAAGTTTATGGCATCAGTCTTCTGACAGGTACCTTCTTGCCAGTTTTAGCAAGGTGGATAAAGCAAACTGAATACAGAAGGAATGAGAAAGGTGGCAATTGTGCCTGACTACTGACTCTCAGAAAGACCAGGCTGCTACTGGAAAGCCAAATTCTCAGCTAGAGAATGATCCCTGGCTGAGGACCAGATCAGCCACACAGATGTATATGAGACAGACACAGAAAGGTTGGCTGGAAGCTCCCTTATGACAGCAATGATTTACCTGCAGTCTCGCAGGTATCAGGGACAGCCCGAGGCACCAATTCCACACAGACTGGTACAGGCATCAGCACAGGGAGCTGGCTGCAGCTTGTGCCTTTCCAACCAGGTAATGTTTCCTGTGGCACAAATGGACTCAGAATATAGTACAAGAGAATAAATAGGAGGAAGGTGACACTGTTAGTGGTTATTTATTACCTATTTACTAGCAAGTAATGGCTGACCTGCAGGCTATACTAGAGAAACATACTCAGCTAACTCCTAAATTACCAAGTGTTTCGACTCCTGTGACTGAGCTTCAACAACCTCTGCCTTGCATTGGTCAGCCTGGAAATCATATTAGGACTTTTGCTGCTGCTGCTGCAGAAATCACTGCATCTGATAAGTATGAGCTATGAAATCAGGGAGTGCATCAATACTGTATGAACATCATGGCTGCCTGAGCATCTCAACTGCCTACATCATGTGGTCATGGTTCAGGTACCCAGTGCAAAAAAGACACACTGCTATTCCATAATAACCGCAGAATCACAGAATGGTTTGGGTCAGAAGGGACCTTAAAGCTCATTCAGCTCCAACCCACTGCCACAGGCAGAGACACCTTCCACAAGAGCAGGTTGCTCCAAGCCCCTGTGTCCAACCTGGCCTTGAACACTGCCAGGGATGGGGCAGCCACAGCTTCTCTGGGCACTGTGTGCCAGCACCTCAGCACCCTCACAGGGAAGAGCTTCTGTCTAATACTTGAAAACAAGCAAAAAAGTCTATCATCTGTCCACAACAGGTCTACGGGAATACCAAAAATATAGCCATCTTTGAATAGGCTCCATGTGGGCTAGCAATTATGGCCAATATTCCAGCTCAGAAACATTCTACCTTCATCTTGCAACCCAATAAAAGGGCTGGTGAGATGCATTGAGTCCCAGTTACATCCCTTGGTTCTAGCCCTGTCACAACTACCAGGTCTCTTCTCCTGCTGCCTTTCTCCAAGCAAATTAGTGCTTTTTCAAGGCCCCAGACTTTTTTCCTGGGCTGTCTATATCCTAAATATGCAAATAGAAAGCACAGAAGATCTCATTTGATATAAAACAGAGCACAAGTGAGTGTGACAAACAACAAGCAGTACAAGAGGCAGACTATGAAACCAAAGCAAATAAAATAAGATCACATAGCTGCATAATTGAGCCAGCTCTTGTTTCCAAATCTGAAAGTAGACCCTTGATAAGATGTAATTACGGCAGATTATAGCTAGCAATGCCAACCTACATACCACTGCTTATAGGCACAGCAGAAACTTGGTCATGGAGAGAACCTGGGAAGAAAGAAGTGGTTAAAGGATTTCTGGAAATAGGAGGATGCAGGCTTTAAAATGCTCTATGAATCTTGTATCTGGTCTAATAACTAAACCAGAGCTGGATTAGGCCTGCAGGGCCATGTCCACAGAACCCCAGTGTTATGAAGAAAGACATTTTGATAAGGCTCAGCACTCAGACACCTCTACAAACTCTTCATATCCCAGCTTTTCAGCAGTTCTGCTTCCCAGGGTGTACACATGCTAATGCAGATGCTGTGCAGGGGAAAAATGCAAAGAGGTGGTCTGGAGGTAATTTCTCCACCCAAAAGCACAGTAGATGAACTCTGGGAAGAATGTCTGCATAGACAGCATGAGACAGGTCAAATTCTGCTGGAAAATGATCACAACAACTAGGATTGTTTTGCATTATAACACAGGCTGTTTTGTGGGGGAAAAGGTCTTTTGAGAGCTTTTGCAGAACTTCACAGAGCAACTTATTTGTTCTTATTGGAGGGATTCAATTTGTTGTAGTGCATTGCTGATTCAAGGCCAGAATTTTGCTAACCCTGAGCATTGGTGATTAATAACTCCTTGCTCCCACAAATTTCTGGTTTGCAGTCTTCAACAAATCCCTCCGCTTTGCAAAACTGGGTCTGATGTTTACTGCAGAGCTTCACATTTTGCATAGGATTCTGCTTCAGCAAAATTGGGTTTGCAGTTTCTGTATCACCCCAATGCAGCCAAAATAGAAAATCTGATTTTCTTTTAGTTCAAAGTAGATCACATTTCAAGTACCACCGAGGAAAAAAAAAAAATGTCCTGCAACTCACTTTGTGATTTATGACTACCCTTTTCAGAACAATTAGTATTTATACATTCATTTATCGTGTTTCTTGGTGTCATATTTTTGGCAAAGTCACTGGACAATGCGGTGAGTCCCAATTCTCCCTCCATCAGAAAACATTTAGCAAAACTGCAGTTTAATAATGATACTGCCTTTTAATTTTCCAAAATGAGAATGTGGATTGTACCACTTTACTCAGCTTTTCCTTTGATTAATGGGAAAGCACTTCTGCATACAGAGAATGGGGCTTCAAGCTTTTTGGCCTGAAGCAATTCCAATATAACATTTCAAGTATTAAAAGGGAACTTGGAATGCATTGTTTTAAGGTAGATGCAGGATGAATTGAAAGATAAGGCAGTGGAAAGGTGGAGAAAGAGATTCTGTTGGAAGCAAGGCTATTTAAAAGAACCAAGTCAGTGCCTGGACATACGTATTGCTTGGATAAGGAGAGAAGAAAAAAACCTGCTGATAATGATAATAGATGATCCTGCTTCTCTGCTGTCTTCCATCATAAACAAATGACATAGGCCAACAGTTAAACATCATCTATTTTAATTAGTATGTAAAGCATTTAGTTATCTATGTACTGAGTAACTGCAACAGAACTTTGTCAGGCTGGAATGCAAAGGGGAGAGTTTCATAAGGAAAAGCAATCTGATCTGTGCTCAGTGCTGTGGCCTCCCTTTAGATACCTAAACACTTACACGCTAAATTCCAGCTGACATTTCAAAAGACAAAAAATAAATGGTGCACAAAAACCAACTGATATGAAGAAACTAAGTCTTTGGTCTACAATTTTTCAAAGATACATATATGGGCCAAACAGAGCCGCACTGGCTCAAAGGCCATCACTGCATGACTGTAACACATGAACTGATTGATAAATGTTTGCAAACTTCTCCAGCATATTCACTATCAGGAGCATAATGTATTGTGAAGTACTTGTTAACATCATCCGTATCCAGTATTCTAATTAGGCTGTTTTAGGAGGGTGTTATAGCATTATATTTACATCTTGCTAGATAAGCGTAATTCTGCCATAAGTGTTTGCAATACCAAATCTGATGCTGATGAATAGCACTGATGTGAAATAAGCCTTGCTTGACAGCAGTACAACTATCAATTTGCTATAGAGTTTAAGCTTAATAGAGACCTGACTTTTGACCCAAAACATGCCCCTAGAGTTATGATTTGGAAAGTGTGCCTGGTGCACTGCATGGTGGTGGGCAATTATAAAGACCTCAAGACTGCTGTTTTCCACAGACTGCACCCGTAATCTTGAAGAACTGAAACTTCTGATTAACAACTGAGCTAGAAGGTCAGCCTGTCTTCATATAGGTAAAGTGAAGTTTAAGAACTAGAAGGCAAAAGGGATCTCACCAGTTACCATTGCTGGCACAGTATTCATCTCCACAGTCTGCCTCAGGAAAAAGATCCAATGGCATTTATAGTCTCCTCATCCTTAATATCCCCAAGGATCCAGGCAAACAACTGTGTGTATGGCTTAGAAAAGTAAATAGGAACGGGGTCCTATGGCATTTCCTGCAGAAATCAAAGTCAGTCAGAAAGATCAGAGGGGGTTTTGCTCTCCAAAAGCAAAACCATGCTAGCAAATGGTATGTTATTACAATTAATGTGATATTCCCAGTTTATAGAAGATTATGTGAGCACACCTCAGGGTTAAGGATGCCCAGTTTGCTGTGTGTGCCAGGGGACTATGCACGGCCCTCTTTCTAGGGGCAGGGTACACACTTAAGAGAAGGTGGTTTAGGAGCACTTAGCTATGGCATTGCCCTTTTAATTGAAGCATTCCTTCCAGTGTATCTTCTGGGGGGTAGACGGGATCCACAGCCAAGTGCAGACTCTCCCGCTGCTCTCCCACAGGCTCTCCCAGGGCAGGCATGCTTCCTTCCTTGAAGGGAAAGCTTCCCAAATGCTCACATCGCAAACAACATGCAGAGAGACATTCAATGTGCTCCCAGGAATCAGCGTCCTCTTCCTCACACCACTGCTCTGGATCTGGATGCACATCCCCCGTGTACCTCTTGCTTGGGAGTCTAGTGGTATATAACCCTGCTCCCAGCACTGCCCTGTGGATGCAACAGCCCCTGCAGGACCACTGTGGAGAACTGCCTTTATGGACTGATGATCCAATTTTGACCAGATTGCTTATCTCAGCTTTCCATGGTGAGCTTCCCTAACTAATGGCCATGTTTTCAACGAGCCTGGAAAAAGCCTGAACTACACTTCTGAGTGCGAGCCTGCTCTGAACAGCTTGCCCAGTTGTAGAGTTACTGAAAATGTTTACACATGTAATTTCATTGCAAGAATACACACAACTGTGTCTTTATCGATTGCTTTCCTAGTTATGGAAGTGTTTCACTGCTTCTAAACCCCACAGCTCACCCTTCAACCTCCCCAGCTCTATCATGCACCATTTAGCGCTGTTCTAATATTAGCAGACCTTTGTTTCCACAACCTGGATTTTCCATCTTTTCATCCGTATGACCAGGAGAAAGCTCATGGCCAAATAACGATGAGCTCATCTCAAATGCTTATGCAGCCAGTGCCAGGTGAACAAATTGTCTATTATTAGACTTTTTCATGCACTGAGAGCTTTTGTTCCCTGCTTGCCTATCTTAACACCTGCTGTTGCAATGTATATCAACATTCAGAACATCATTCCCAGTAACAACAGAATATAAAATGTATTTGGGGATTGCTCATACAGAAAGTGATTGAATTTTGTAAAGGGAGCTTTGTGGAGTAAAGAGGAAAAAAAATAAGTCATGTGGTGGTGGGACTGGGTTCATTATGAATATAAATCAAAAATCTTCACTGAATCAGCACAACAGAAAGTTAGACATGCAATTGTAATAAATTCATTCAGCAGCATTCAGGAAAATACTAATAGTTGTGAGAAATGAATTTGTATTAGTAGTAGTAGTAATAGGGATTTTTTTCCTGCAGTGAGTTTCACACAAATATAGAGTGTTTGACTGGTGTGTGAAAGCGTTGATGGGATTGTGTGGGTTGGGCATATGGAAAAGGTGTAACCCAAACCCAGCAGCTTAAAAAACACATATATAGATATTTAAAAATATTTAGTAGTGTGATCCAAATGTTAGAGAAGGAAATTATAATTAACAGGTTATAAGGTATGTTACGAGCGGGTTTGGCTTCTACTGGAACAAGAACAGTCATTGCTCTTGGTACAGAAATGGACTGCTCCTATGTGAGATGTTTTTTTTTCCTTTTTACATTTTTATTCTGCTCAGAAAACCGTACTTAGATGGCTGCTTTTACAGCCATGCAATAGAGAGATGGAGAGAGCAGTGCGACCTGCAAGAGGAGGTTTAGTGACCACCTGGAGTGGGCAGAATTCCTGCCTATGGCTGAATCACTTCCCCATCTCTCCAATTCAGATACCCATTTATAACAAATTATTTTTTTATATATCCACTATCTACTTCTCACCTGCCCCAATCTATTTAGATTGTAAATGTTTGAGGCCAAGAACTATCTCTCATCACGTGCTCATGCAATGCATAGCCATGGGCACTCCAGGCTCAATTGGGCTGTTGCAGGAGTATGTTGCACACAGTAAGCAGGAGATATCCATGAACACTGAAACCCAAAATCATTTGTTACCTCTCTTTACTATGTAATAAATTCTGACATTGGTTTAATACTGTTATCAGAAAGAGCTGAAGACCAGTTCCTAGAAAATCTGAGTCCAAGTGTTGGATTACTTATTAAATATTCAAATAACAATTAAGATTTTCTGACAACCCAAAAACTATTCCCTATACATAACTCTTTTTTTTTTTTTTTTTTTTTTTTAAACAAATCTTTCTTTACTCTTTCTCTTCCTACCCAAATCACACACTACAAGGATAGGCACACATTTCACCTCCTTCTGCACAAGAGACAGTTTATGTATGAGCAGGCAGGTACATAAGCCTCATGTGGTTCTGCCTACATTTGGAGTTTGTCATTCTCAAATCAAATTGAGGGGAAGGAGAGCTCATTTTGGACTTTTGTTGCTTATTTAAAAAAATTAGGACCTGGACCCACCAGTTAAAAACTATAAAAACAACATTACTTACAAGAAACAGGAGGATACAGAGGAGTGTCTACTAAAGAAGGAATTACTCTGCAGAAGTAGTTAGTCCAAATGCATCTTCTAAAGCAGAAAAAACCCCAAAGTTACTAAAACATGTTCACCACATTTAAATTCAAGGACAAAAGGTTATTTTTGGACGGTAACTAAGGAAAGCGTACATTAGAGCCTCTGTTACACTGCTAATAATGAATAAGAAATCCAAAGGCAGAAAGTTAAGTGTTCTTCAGAGCTGTTTAAACATACACTCTGTTAATCACAGGCATGTGCCCCGGCTGTCCCTCCTATCTCTGGCAGGTCCACCACAGTGACCACCCATCATCCAGGGGCTCTCACAGAGCAATCTCTACTTTAAATTGTTTAAGGTGCCTTTGGATCAACTTTTTCCTGTCAGGAGATAAAAACTGGTCATAGGTTGAGAGGTTGATATATCTAAAACCCCCTCTACAGAACTGAGCAAAGATTATTCCCTCAAAAAGTCACCAGCTTGGACCTCCAGCGGGAAAATGCTCTGCTTCCACAAGAATCCACACAACATGTTGTACGTTAAAGGTGCATATATATAACCTTTCCTTTCACCAGCAACAGCCACAGAGCTCAACTTAGGCAAACCTTGAAGCACACAAGAAAATCCCAGATTAATGTAAAAGGAAAAAAACAAAGAGCCATGTAAGAAAGCAGAGGTCAGATATGAGAACAGCAAAAGGAAGAAGTTTCACTTAGGTGGTCCAGGGTCTTCCCGAGCCACAGCTTGAGAGACCAGACAATATGAAAGTTTGGAAAAAACTATCACCCATACAAAAATCTGGTGAGTGCCTGACATGAAGCCTTGCTGTTAGACATAATCATCCCTATTTCATGTGTGAGATTTATTCCAAGCATTTGTTATTACACCTCCAAACATAAACATCAAACACATATGAAAGCTAAGAGGCAAGACAATTCACTCATATAGATCATCCAAAACTGATTTAACACGGTCCCTTGTATCAGATGGCCAAGCACATCTTTCTAGTAAGATCTTTTAACACGTCATATATCCATCAGCATAAGAGAGACATTTCTGCCTCTGATGCTGCACGCTGGTTTCACATGGCTGCTGTAAAGTAGGTTCAAGGGGCTCATGAATCTGCCTTAGCCACCAAAGATAAACAAATCTGGAACTCATTAGTCTTCACAAGGCAGTGTTTTGGCACACAGAGGAAAAGGAGTTATCAAGACTAAATTCAGAAAGGTTGATATATGTATCTACATCTCAAAATGTCTGTTAAACTGCCAACATGCTTCACATAGTCCCTGTGAGGTTTGTATTTTTTCCTGCATTGTTTAAGCTGTCAAATGTTAATGTGTTTCTGGCTTAATTTATTACACTGATATGACAACTTATGAGCAAATGTATTCGTGTTTACTACTGTTAATATTTTGGTTATACTCATTAGAGCAGTTTTAAGATTAGTCTTTTTTGTTATAGAGGAAAAGAAGCAAAAGTCTTCATCAGGGACTGCATCCCACTTCAGCTTGCAGCATGGGCTTTCAGGTTGATGTTGTCCCTTTATTATTAAGGAATCACCAGAAATCAGGACAAGTCCCAGCAAAGAGGTGTTCCAGAGTCTGCGTGATGGATAAGCTGTCTAGCTGCTCATGGGATCTCACCTGCATGTGAGAGATGGACACTTCCACAAAGCGAAATACCAGAATGTGCTCCTAAACAGGTAGAGTGTCTTTCTTCACTAGCAGGAGGCTGAGATGCCTATAATTTGCTTTATTGCTATCAGAGGCATCCTCACCAGCATCATGGATAGCAAAAGTATTGCCCAGCAACCTCTCCACAGGGTCCAGTGGCTTTTCATCATATTTGGCCTCTTTAGTCTGTTGAGCCTCCTAAGGGAGAGCCCATTCCACTGGAAAGGTGACAGAGCAGTCTTGGTGCATACATCATGCCCTGGTCAAAGTGTGAAAGCCCCATGAAACAGTACGCAACGCTGCCAGGGTACTGAACGCAAGGTCAATGTAATCCCTAGGAACACCGGGATATATTCGTGGAGCTCACTGCAGTCTTGCCATTTTAAATGACACCACCTCTTTGTCATTTGCTACAAACTCAGGGTCGAAGGTAATAAGAAGCTCTTTAGCAGCCCGTTTCATCAGCCATTTATGTCAGAGATTCCCGGTGTGGAGCTGATAGCACCTGCCAGCTCACATGTCTTTCCGAAGATGTGCAACCATGCATACCCGCCCCCTGAGTAAAATACACCATACACCACCATTGCCATCAGATTTCAGCTCTTACAAGCACCACAACAACAGGAGGCTGATGGAGAATGAATTCACTGCCTCGCCCCTACTATTGCTACTGTAAGTTTTGCAAGCACACGTTTTCCCAAATAACCATGTCTGTCTGTTGGCAGAACTTAGAACATCTTTACACATATATGGCACTGTGATGAGCACTTCTAATGTCAGGCTGTCATTCACACAGCATGATGCAACATGACATAGCTCAGTTACAAACCCTATTGTGACACAAATTTAGAAGGAGAGTTGGATGAAGATATGCAATCCTGGCACAGGAGTTATTTTAATATCCTGAAGTTTGTTTTCATTTGGATTTGGAAGGAAAGGATGAAATCTAGAAGGTCTGAAAAATTATCAAACAATTTGGACAAGTTTCTAATTAAAATTCCACTTGCCTGCATAATATGGAGACAGAGACTTGGAAGTCCCAGATGAATGGGAGTCTCGAGGCTCAGGAGCCAATGCTCCTAGGCTCCTGGCTTCCCATATGTACATAAAGCCCAGAGCCGCAGCAACATGCCCAACAGGCTGTTAAGCTGCTCATCAGCTTAGACTCCTAAAACTCTTCCACTCTATGTTCAAACAGCTACCAAGCCTGCTCAGACCCTCACAAAAAGCATCTGGAAGTGAGCATCATGTGGGCAGGAGCAAGGCTCTTTACACATGTGACCTTCCTAATGCAAGGATGGTCCTGTTTAGGTCCAGAACAGAACTACACAGTGTAATAACAATGTGAGTGTGATCAGAAGCACATCAAAGCCAATGGTAGACTTTTTGCTACCTTCAGTTGTCTTTGGGCCAGCCAGCTATAACACCTTGCAGAATTTACTACATATTGCAAAATCAATTGCAATAGCAAACAATTACTACAAAGCCTTAGCTCAGAAGTATTTACTCATCTGGCAGGGTTTCTTAGTACTAAAGTTGAGATTTTTCTCTTCCAGTAGCTGAATGAGGCAGATGCTTTGATTCAATGTGGCTACAGAAAAAGCCAGGGCAATTCTGGGGCCATGTGTGCAAAGCCTTTACACCAGGGATGAGGAACAGAGTTGTCTCCCTTTCTGTAACATTCAACAGCTGTCTCTGAAGAACACTGACAAAATGATGGAGAATGTATCAAAGAACAAAAATATGAAGCAATTATTGGAATGACCACTGCAGAGGAAGGTCAGCTGGACTTAATGGGCTGGTAGGGTATTGCATCTGTAGCTCACACAGCTCATAGAGGTACAAGGAACAGTTTTTAACTTGGCCACCAGGCCTCTGTATTATCAAGAGCACATTTTATGTGTCTGTGCTCTAATAAACACAAAATGCTTTATGATCTTGTCCATCCGAAGTACCTCTGAGCATACTTATCCCAAGGACATCAAAAAAGGCAGGTAATGGTTAAGGCATAGCAGGCCTATTTTTATAGTATTTCCTTAGCTAAAGAATTGGAGATGAACTTTCTGTCCATATGTGACATTGGAACGATAAGGATATAGTTTTGATTGAAGGGACTCCCCTTTTCCACAGGCTGTGGTCTCCTTTCGAAATACGTAAACAAGAACTCCATTCTTATCTATCACTGAGCTACTACATCTTCCACTGAGTATTATAGCTTTGCCTATATATTGCACTGTGTTTCACATAGATCAGCAATCCTAGATGCACTCTTCCTATCACTAATCAGATCCACACATATATACTTTTTCAGTTCTCTAGCATGCAGGCTGTAACAGGACCAAATTCCACATCGGCAGAAGCCAGCCCAGCCACCCTGAGAAAACATGACAATTCACAGAGGTCATTTATATATGTATTTTGTCACAAATACAGAAATATGGTCTGTTTCAGTATTTTTGCCTGTAATATCCAGGTAACTGAGATTTCCAGATTAGGGCGATGAGGCAATTGAGCTGTAGACCTTGGCTTGTTTAGTTGTGACAAGCACAACTCTTCTCAATGGCTTACAGTAAGACATTGGTACAGCTTTCATTCATTTCCCCTTTTCCACCACCATATGGATTGGCCTACAATGCTGAAATCCTCCTGCCGAAGCATGTTTTCTCCCTTTATTTTCTTTGTTATGCTTCCTAACATTTCTGTTCTCTGAGTCATACCCCTCTCCACTGCATATTTTAAGCAATGCAATAGAAGTACATACATAAAACCACAGCAAGAAATGGACCCGTTGCTTTAATCAGTGAGCTCTACTCACTTTCAGTTGTTCAGTTCTGAATAGCTGGGATGTGTTTTAAGGCAGAAAAGCACATTATTTCACATGCTTAGGAAAGTCAGTGATGATGGGTAGATCTCAGCCTGCATTGGAAATATAATACCTCTCTAACAAGTTGTCAATCTCAATTAAGACATCAACATGTCAAATTACCAAGGTACTGCTGCACAGCCTATTGTTGAACTGTATGTCAGGTGAAATAAGCACTAATTATACACTTAGCCAAATATGTCTGTTCAATATTACTTCAAAACTAAGGTCACTGAGTTATTGTGAAGTGGTAGTTTACACTATTTTGGATCCCACCAAATGGCAGGTGGCCATACAAATATGCAACTCAGCATGTTCTGCTTGGTCCCCACAGCTGTGCTGCCAATCAGTTAAGGATGGCTGCAAGTAAATGCTAATTAGCTTCTGTTGATCTGCATATTCCAGCAGCCTCCCAGGATTCCCATTTTGATATGCAAGATTGCCAGTTGGGTATGTGATTGAATTAAGAACCAGAAAAGATTTTATCTTCCATGCAGGAAAATGTGGATCTGAATCCCCAGCAGAGGCAGTTATCACTCTGATTTATGTTTGGCAGTGCCTGCCATTGAAGAGGTAGCAAAGGCTCAGTGCTAGAGGGTGCTACCTCCCTTCTTTTGAAGGAGAAAGAGCCTCCTTGTTAAGAGGAAACACTCACCATCTGGGGTCCGCCCCACTCCTGGCTTTTACATTTGCAAGGCTTCTGCATGTCTGCTTCCCCACTCAGGGTCCAGCAGATGCTCTTCTGTAGGTTGACTGGTCCTGGAAAAACAAAATATGAGGGAGATGCGAAAGAGAGAAAGAAAATTAAAAAGCAGAAGTGTTTGGTGTGGATGGTTTGGATTTTTTTTAGCATTGGTAGGGTTGCAAGAGGCGAAAATGTATACTTACCAAAGCTGTCAATAGTCCATTAATAGTTGGCTGGTTAAGAGTGCAAGGACTGCTTAAGAAAGAAATAGCTGGAAAGTTGCTCCTCTGGGAGCAGAGTGTTTTGATTTTGCACCTGTACTTCATAAGGGAAAAAATATGATCTCATTATGTAAACATTACAATAACAATGTTCAGAGATTTTGCTTGGCTCTACTATTAGTGAGTGCTGGCTCCCTGTAGTGAGGAAGTGATATTTCTCAGAAACTGCTCACTACATACGATAGCAAAATACAATTTGACTCATCTTTGTGTTTTTTCTCTTTACAGCTTCATCAGACATTGGGAGAAATATGATTATTTAATGATGTTGTCAAGTTTCTGTAGGTTGTAATCATATTATTTCTTGACTTGAAAATAAGTCAAAAAAAGAACAGGTTGGCTTCAGACTGATGGAATATTGTATGCTGCCTTAAATTGCTGGGAAACTGTTCTTCCTTAGGGATTTCAAGTTATTTTCTTCTTTAAATGATGGCATTCTGCCATTCATAAAGGTTGTCAACACTCAGCTGTAAACAAGACACTTAAGTACATGAGCAATAGTCCAGGTCAGTAAAGTTTATAGGAGAAATTAATAGGTAAGATGGCACTCAAATTACAGTAGTATATTTAACATACAAAAGGCTGAAAACAGGATTACAATCTATGTTTTAAAAGGTTCTTGTGTACTCTGACACAGTTGGAGTTGAAATCATCATCCTCCTCTATGGAACATAAAGGATGAATAATCAGTTAAGATATAACACTTAAATTTGTGCCAAATATTTTCAAAACATCCCTCTATTTCTGTAGTTGTAATGAATAAAACGAAAAAATGGGGTAAATGTATTTAAAAGGAAGAAATGACTGCCAAGAATTTGAAGTTAAACAAGATTTGCTATGCTTTCTATTCCGTAGGCAATTATAAATTCAAAAGAAATCTTGGGCCTAATTGTGGGTACAACCTACAAATATATATAATAGATATATAAATATGCATGTATATTACTATATATATATTTGCATATATGTAGGATGAACACCAAGCTTCAGTATGAGGAGTATCTTGCATATGATTCCATCAACTGAGAGTTTATCCTAGGAACAAAAAAACCTTACGTTTTAGTGTGTTAAAGGGAGACTTTTTGGAAAGTATAATTATTTATAAACGAAACTGAGTGCTATTAAAGCCTGGTAAGGCCATGCTTTTAGCCAGGACAATTTTTAATAGGGTATGCATATTACTGTATCTATGGCTCCACTTCAACCAGGCAATGAAGCACATGGATAACTTGAAGCATCCTTGAAGTCAAGTGAGACTTACACGCTCTGTTGAATTAGGGCCTTAGGCTTCCTGAGATATTAAAAGAGTATATCATATTTCTCTCTACCATGCAAAATGCAGGGACCAGACAGTTTAGGAGGTGCTTCAACTTTGCACAATGACACTGTGTCAGAGACTAGAGTTGGATTCAGTTTTGCCCTGCAGATGCTGAAGGTCAGTCAAAGCTGCTCATTGCTATCCTGGGAGCATCAGACTTTCTCCAAAATGGGCTACTTTGGTATTTTCAAGTGGTATTACACTGGAGCAGCATGTTTGAAACAGAAAACACATGCTCAGCTCACAGTGTACTCAAAATATGTATCTTTGTCCTCAAATGCATATGGCCAAGGGTACCTTCATGCCCCAACATATTGCACAAGCCCCAAGAACCTCAGAAACTAACACTGAGAAAGCAGAAGCCAGAAAATGTCACTAAAAGTGCAGTTTAAGCTATTTTTATAGTTTTATTACCATTTTACCATTGACACATTTCAGAAGAAGGTTTTGAAGTGCTCTGTGGCCCCTGTTTGTCAGATCACAGAGAGTTACGTCACTTTTCCAAGCTTGGCCAAAACAGACAAGGACTGAGACAGGAATACATATTTTATGGCAGAAAATGTAAACCAAGGCAAAAAGGGGGAAAAAAAAATAAACAGAAGAGATAGCCAAGGACTGTTTGCATTTCTCATCAGACTACAGTTAAAGGCACCTAAAGAACCTATCAGGCAGCTAGTTTAAAATAGAATATGAAATGTCTTTACTTTTAACATACATGCAATAGATGAGGTAGAGGTGATAAAAGGTAATAAAAAGTACTTGGGGTGGACATGCTATGAAACTCATAGTAAGTCTTTCACATTAAATAACACTAAATAGCACAAAGAGACAAGCTCAGGCTATTATAATTTGGAATAAATGATTTATCTATTTTTTTGTATCAAGTGAACTGCTGAAATAGAGGTGAATGCTGCTTTGCTGAAGGACTAAGCAGAGCAAAGATGTATTTGAACAAGATACCAATGAATCATTTCTTTCAAGAAAATAAAGGTTATTTGTCCACATATCCAATATTTCACACTTCGGTTCTGACTGTAAATGAGTGGATTCCCTTAACAAGATGAAGTCTTGTTTTTACTCTTGATAGCAAAACTCAACAAAAATAAATACCAGAAAGTAACAGGGTAAATATCAAGAAAAAAAAAAAAAAAACACCTTATAAGGAGGATTAACTCTTGGACCTGTCTTCATAGGAAACAAGAGCTGCTTCTTTTGAGTTCTTACAGTACTGTTAATTCAATTGTAAGACAAAATCTTGCCTTGGCATTAAGGAGAAAGACTCCTATGTATGAGCAGTCTTCATGGTGGCAACACTGACATCTGAAAACAGAACTACTAGAAGGGAAACGCCTCAGAATAGCAGCACAAATCTGAATAATCTCAACCCAACCATATGAAAGCTAAAGCCTATCAAAACTCATTTCTCAGGAAGTTGGACTAGGCAACCTTCAAGCAGGAACCTGCTTCATTTTATGGATGTGAAGTAACAGAATTTATTTTCCTGGTTCCAGGGTGACGGAACTAAAAGATGGGGCTGCAAAGCCAGTGGGATATTCTTCCCGAGGTGGCTTCAATATCTCAAGAGTCCTATACAACACATGACATTTGCTGTTGTCAAAGTGACCAGAAATTAGTCATTATATAGCAAGCCAAATAAAGACTCTGATTTGCACCTAAATATGTGTTCCAGTCTTGTCTATTTTTACCTTCTCATGGGTGCCAGCCTTTAAAACTGACCAGCTGAGACCCCAACTTCTCTGAACTTTGAAAGCTTGTAGGAAGTTCAGTCCACAGCCACCCATCTCTCAATGAGAACAATGAGGGAGGACACTCAGCTTGACAGCTAGGGCTTAAAACTCCCATTCTTTCCTTAAACACAAAATTATGAAAACATTTATTATGAAACATATTTTCCATTACTGTATTGTAGAATGTAAACAAGTTCTCATGACATATGGGGCCATGTGTTTCCTTAAAGAGGTGTTATGTATGTCAGAAGCAGCATATGTACCGTGTGATACAGCTACCACCATGGTAAGCATTTGTTATTGCCTAGTGAACAGGTGCATAAAATCCCCATGTAAACAGATGTCATAGCTGCACTGACATCTCTTACTCATGTCTACTCCTGCAGGAAAATGAGGGGGTTTGTTTCCCCCTCTTGGGTGTTTAATGTGGATGGCCTAGACTTGTGTACTTGCATCTTCCCACTTCCATGTATGTATCTCCTTAACTGAACAGCAGCTTTTAGAAGGAAAAAAACCTCACCCAAAGAACCACCATTTTCTCTAAGAAGCTCCACCGCAGTGCTCTTTCTAGAAGTCTGCACAAAGGCAACACTGACATGCACATCCACTTTCCTAAATTAACTCAATACAGAGTTCTGAAAGGCACAACCAGACTTTCTCTTGGTTTGTCTCTTAGCCCATAGAAGACAACTTTTCCCTATGAAATAAAAATTCATGAGCAATTCAAGTGAAGCCCATCAGAAAAACTCAAAACACATGGAAACACTGGGAGGGTGTCTGACCACCTCTCTTTAATGTCTCCATTTGCAAGGTGACGCTCACAGATGGACTAGCATGTGCAGGTGGGACACAACAGATCTTACCAGGAATCTTTGCATGGCCAAGAGTCCCTGCAGATGAAGCCAGCCCAAACTCACTCTGCTTATGTGAGAAAACTATCTTTCCCTAATAATAATCTCAAAGCTACCTGCATGTCTCGTAAGCTCCCAGCGCTATTATTTTTACATGCCTTACAGAGTGCAACCCTTAATTATCAGGTTGCTTTGGTGAGAATGCCACAGAAGCTTGCGGAACCATTCGTACTAACTCCCTGAACCCTTTGAAAAGGCTTCCAAGTAATGTAAGGAGTAAATATAAATATGTCATTTTCTATTATCAAACATATGCATTCAGATCAGGCAAAAAGTCTCAAAAGCTAAGTGTGGTATAGCTTCACACAAACATGTAGGGGTTTATGTGCCAGATCTGGCTCTTCCCTTCTCACACCTCCTTTTAAATAGAGATTATTTGCCAGAACTTTTCAATGTAAGCCAAGGCTGTGGCTCACTGCTGTTTTCAGACGTGGTCAGATTTGTGCCTGTTCTTGCCTGGTACATATTAAAATAATATTTTTTTCCCCCCTTTCACCCTTCTAGAGCAAAGTAGTTTTTGGTTTTGCTCACATACTAAATTTTTAATGCATTTTTCATTTCAAATTCCTTTAGCACATTTTCTGTGGTTCTCTTCGCTTTCCTCTCTTCCTCACCCCCTTCAGCTAGGGTTTGTTGCACAAAAGAAAAAGCCATTATCAGAAAATCATGAAAAAAACCTGTATATTGTCATCAGGAATCTGGGCCTGATCCAAAGCCTGAGGGAGACAAGGTTATTCTTCGCATTTATTTCAACAGGCTTTGGATCAGTCACTCCCTCAACTATATATACATATATATGTAAGTTTACTAACCATGCTAGGCTTCTTTCCAGCAAAATGCAGTATGGGTTCTACCAGCTCATCCACCACACAGACACCATGAAAGAATGTATTTAGTAAATCTGAGCACCCTCAGCACCTTATTTATGGCAACTTGTCATAGAACAGCCAGGCTAACTCATGTCCATAAGATCTAGCTAAAGGACATGGACTAGTTACAAAAGCACCAACCTGTGCACACCGAAAGCTGCACAGGCACAAGACATGGCTCTTTATAGACAACCTGGCTGAGGACATAATGGCAGTTTAGCTTCCTCAGGGTTTCTACAGGTTGGTAATCGCAAACCAGGGTGGAGCATAAGCCTGTTCTTTATACTGAAAGTCCTGTGAGCCCCATCCTGCTTGCAGAGATGGGCTGATGCAGGAAAAGGAGCAGAGCACACGCTAAGGAGATGGAAGGTAAATCTGCTGAGGGCCACCTGGGAGAAATGAGCTGAGAAGGAGAACTTATCCTTCCATAAAGACATGAAGGGGAAAAAAAAATGGGGAGTCTGAACATAGCTAAAGGAAGGATTGAAAAAGCTCCCTGTATCCAGAAACATGAATGTTTTTTGCCCCATTGCTTGACCAAAAGCATGTAATACCATTCCAAATCCCAGCCAAAATGCTTGTGTCTGAAATGGGGAACATCTGAGGCTCAATTGAGGTCAGAGCAGCAGAGAGCAAGCTTTCTTGGTGCCTTCAATGGCCTCAGCAGAAGGCATCAGAACTTAACTCAGCCACATGCTGAGAGATGCCAGGAATTAACAAGTTGCTCCATGCCAGTGCAGAGGCATTAACCAATAGCATAGGTATTAGCACCCCACACCCCATCATCTGCAAAGACCTTGGTGAAATCCCATAATGTACCCATACAGGCAAGAGGCACTGCTCTGCCAGCTGCTCTTAGCTCCAGGCTTAATCTGTGCTAAAGGAGAGAAGGAGATAGTGGTACCCTCAAGTCAGGTAGAGACCTGAGTTTACAACAATTCTGCCACCTCCAGCAAGTCCTGTATCTCCTACATTAACACTACTCAGACAACTGCATTGGGCAGCCCAGATCACTCCCAGCTCCCCGGGCAAGCACAAAAAAACTCCTCCATTTTCATTTTATACTTATATACAGTCAAAGTGATGAGAAAAATAGAATTTAAAATTTTTGTTTCTTGCAAGAAGATGCACAGGGTTTGTGAAAGCTCAATTAAAGGGACTCAAAGCACACTGATCAAAAGACTGCCCTTTTCAGGGCAGTAGCTCAGGACATGGGAGATACAGTTCCATGCTTTTGCACTGGTAGAAGTGTTCTCACCTGGGCCTGAACAAGATATTTCAGCACATCACTGCCAGCCTGTAAACCAGAGCAGCAGCACTTGTAAGGGGCAGCGCATGGTGCTTCAGTTAGCAGCATTGACTCCACAGACTGCCAGCAAAGACAGAATCAGAGCATGGTTTGGGTTGGAAGGGACCTTAAAGGTAATCCAGTTCTACCCCCTGCCACAGCAGGGACACCTTCCACTAGAGTAGGGTGCTCAGACCCCCATTCAAAGTGTCCTTTTCTGGTTTTGTTGCAAGTGTGGAGCTAGAGATGGTCAGAAGGTCTCTTCCATGGCTGGGGGAGTCTGATTCAACCCCAGTCAACTACCTTCAGTCACCTCCTATTTCTGGAAACATCTCCCTTTTTTTTTTCCAGGAACATCTTTCAGCCAAGGACTGACCTGATCTAACATGACTGAGCTGGAGATCAAACGAGATCACAGCCTAGGGCCAGTGGTACAGCTGCAGGCTGTAGCAGGGTCCACAGTACACCCAGGGATTGTGGAAACATCCTCTTTTTCTTGCACTCCCATGCTTTCTTGAGTTGTTGTCTTTCCAACATGCTAAGCACACTGCTGTGGCAAAGAGGAAACAGAATCTGCTTGGTTATAATAGAATCATAGAACTTCATCAAGTTGGCATCAGCCCACCTCACAAGCGTGTCAAGGTCCCTCTGGATGGCATTCCTTCCCTCCAGCATATTGACCAAACCACCCAGCTTGGTGTC
>JAOEHY010007696.1:0-20953 GCA_025447955.1 Psilopsiagon aurifrons
CAAAGAAAATATATTTTTTATACTATTTCACTCCAGCAAACTATAATTTGGCAGTCTTAATTATTTCTCATCTTCATATTTTCAGAAAGTTAGTCCATTTTTTTGTAGTTTTTTTTTTTCTTTTTTTTTTTTTTTTGTGGGGGGAAGGTTGTGGTGGGTTTTTTTTGGTTGGTTGGTATTTTAGTTTCTTTTCAGTTTATTTTATTTTTTTTCTAAGGTGTATTAGTTGCTTGTCTAAAACACTTATTGTAATATTGTGGAAATTAGTCTCAGGTAAAAATATATCCTGGCATCACAGACTTTATTGCACTGATTAAGCTATAAGTAGGAAATCCCAGAAGATTACCTGGCTGAGAATTCTGAATGGTTCATAAGCTAGAATGCTCCAGGGGGTATCTTGATGAAGTGCTTGAGAATATGAGCACCTAACCCAGAGGGAAGATTCTCCTTGGCTTTGAGCTCCATATTGCATCAATCAAGGAAGTCGATTGACTTGTCATATGAATGGGTCCTTTGAACCAAGAAAAGTGACACTTTTATCAGTTAAGTCTTATACCATGGTTTAAGGAAAACTTTGTATTCTCAATATAAGCAAAATATCAAATCTTAGCTGCTTTTGTGAACCGTTAGAGATATTCTAAATTATTCTTTTTCTTAGTTCTGGATCTTCATTATGTCAAAAATAGGTATGATTGTTTCTGCTTTTTTGTTTTTTCTTTTAAGACCCTCTCACTAGCCTTTTGGAAACTTAAGCTGGTTTTATGTTTTAAGGTAAAAGTAGTACTTAAAGCTTATGTTCATTTTCATGTATTTGGGGCAAGTTTTTCCAGTTCATTAATTTTTTGCCTTGCTTTGAATTTCTGGTAATAATTGGGCTTCAGCATCACTTACTTTTTTCTGAGTTCATGACATTCTGAAATGTAATCTTACTTCATAATCTTTCTGCCCCAAAAAGAGAACAAGTACCTGTGATTGTTTTCTATTTCTTGTGTTCTGAGTGTATTTACTTCCTGCACTTTGTGGTCCATCTTTAGTGGCTTTCGCCTTTCCTTTTGCTTGATTGGACCTAAATGACTGATACTTATTTCCAGTCTTATTCAGTATTATTTATTCAGTGTCCTATTGCTTAGCTCACAGACTTGCAAAACTTAAGGCAAAGGCTAGGCAGTATAGGTTGTATCTGTTAGCATGAGTTAATATAAATACTCTTTTTTTTTCTCAGAATTATATCCTATTTTTTCTATCCCTAATATAGGCTGGTAGGATTTTATTTAACTGTAGAAATTATTTGATCTTGTTCATGTGTGCCATCATTTGTATCCAAATTGAGAATACCCTAGTGTTTTTAATGTTGTTATACCCATTGCTGGTCACCTAGGAACTAATTTTGCTTGTGTCGGGTAGGAGTGTTTTCCTTATAGACAGGGACTGCATAGGCTTACTGACTTGTGAGCACATGCATTACATTACAGTAATCAAACAAGAATGAGAAACTTGTGGGTCAGTCTGGTGGTCACCAAAACTGTGTGAGTAGCATGTACTGACAGGCCAAATGTGAACAAAACATCAAATAGAATTATGACACTGGAAATCTTAAATGAGAATGAGTGAGATGTGGTTGCATAATATGCATCCACTTAATCCATTTCATGTTTCTGATTTCTCTTGTCCTAAACAGGAATTTCAACAGAAGAAAAATAAAGTTGATGCAGATAATGAGCTCTATGGACACAAGTGATTAGGACATCTAGATCCCTGTTGGAAGTGGGATACCTGTAATAATGTAAATTAAGAATGCAATTTTAAAAAAGATGAAATGGTAAGTGATTTATAGGTTTCATAGAAAATTCAGTCAAGGATAAACTCTTCTCTTTTCCATGTAGAGTGAAATGCTTGACAACTGACAGCCTCTAAGTGTCTATTGCTTGATTATTTCATTATTATTTTTATTGCTATTATTGTATTTTTTCTTTCTTCATCCTCCAGAATTTTATATTCTCTCAGTGACTTGCCACAAAGGCAGTGAGTGACTTTTATAACATGACAATTACACACTTTTGTATATTTTTGTGAATGTACCATCTCTGGTGTTGTTCAAGGCCAAGTTGGACAGGGCCTTGTGTGACACGGTTTAATGTGAGACGTCACTGGCCATGGCAGGTAGATTGGAACTAGATGATCTTAAGGTCCTTTCCAACCGTAACTATGATTCTATGATTTTTACTAAAGAAAATAAAAAAATAACTATCATATGCTTCATTAAGGTGCAGGAATTATGTTCTTAATATTATTGCAGTGATTTCAATGTAAAGCATAGGTGCCTAAGGCGGAGTATTGACCAAAATGAGTGGCTTTGCGCATGTTAGGAAATATTGTAGTCATCTTTGAAAAAGTAAAATAAGAAAATTGGATGAAATACGAGCCTGAGCTATCTTCAGTTGTCATGGTATTTACTACTTTCATGGGGTTTTAGACCTTTTGCGGGAAGTTGGAGTATGGCTACTCAGAATTGCGCTTGCTTCTGACAATTCTGGGCTGCTGTTCCAGAAACCAGCTCTGTCAAAGCACTGCAGCTGTATCCTGCCCGGGCTGCAAGCTCTCTAGGCCAGTATCTAAGGAGGTGGTGCTCTCCATAGTTAGAGTAGTTGCTGTGAACTGGTTGTGAATTTTTCATCATGAAAATTAGTACATACCATGTCCCAGTCAAACAAACTTGAATTGGCATGTTAAAATGTACATGCATCAACATAACACTTAAGAAGAAATGAAGTAATTTTTTAATATTTTTTTTTCCATGCTATCCTCTTTCTCTGATCCGTTGCTAGAGCTATTGAAGTAATGATGTAGTAGCAAAATGCTTTTTTTTTGTCTAGAGTGCATAACACCAAGTTTCTAGAGCTGCCTTTTATGTTTTTCTCATAGTTACCAAATATAGAGGTGATGAATCAGGGCAGTGATTTCATTATGTGCTTGCTGGTAGTTTTTTGTCTTGAGTTTCACTGATGAAAGATGTTAGTCTGCATGTGTTTATAATCAAGCTTTAGGCCTTCTCACAATCATCGTTTATGGCACTTGGGACAAAGAATAAAATATACGGGGAAAAAGAAATAACCAGTGATTTGCTGTAAAAATTAAAACTTTTTATTCCTAGAAATCATGGCCGCATGATAGACACAGACAATAATTTCTGTGAGGGAGAAAAGAGCATTTAAATGACACAGTGAAGACTTTTATGTTGTCTGTCACTGTAGTCCTGGCAGTATGGTGTCTATATTGGTACCGAATTGGTAAAAGAACAAAAAATTAAAATTTTGGGGTTTAACTGATAAGCAAAATGAAGATATGACGTACATGGGGATCACGGTTCTACCATTTTTTTTTTTCTACAGGTTTAGTGAGTCAGATTCATTACAATGAAAACAGCCTCTACAGTAACTGGACCAGTCTGTTTTCCAGGTGTATTGATTTTAGGCTAGTGAAATCAGTCACTTCGGTTTGGTTTTTATGATCTCTAAATAAAAAAGGATGTTTTTGAAGGGTTCTTGGCACCTCTTGAAATTGCGTTGCAACATGCAGAGTGATAGGCGCTCTGAGCACCTTCCAGAATTTCAGTGTGACATGAAGACTGCTTGGAGACCTCATAGCAGCCTTCCAGTATCTGAAGGGGGCCTATAAGGATGCTAGGGAGGGACTCTTCCTTAGGGACTGTAGCGGTAGGACAAGGGGTAACGGGTTTAAACTTAAACAGGGGAGGTTTAGATTGTCTATAAGGAGGAAGTTCTTTATTGTCAGGGTGGTGAGACACTGGAATGGGTTGCCCAAGGAAGTTGTGAATGTTCCATCCCCAGAGGTGTTCAAGGCCGGGTTGGACAGGGCCTTGAGTGGCGTGGTTTAATGGGAGGTGTCCCTGCCCATGGCAGGTGGGTTGGAACTAGATGATCTTAAAGGCCTTTTCAAACCTAACTGTTCTATGATTCTATGATTGTTTCCATTCCTTTGAGGTTTTGTTGGAGGTTTTTGTGTTTGCTTTTAGGAAGGTTCTTTTTTGTTGTGTGTGGTTCTGTTTTTTGTTTAACATTCCTATGATGCTGAATGCAACGTAGCGTGCACCAAACATGATACAGCAATCCTGATATCTGCTGTGGTTTTCCATTCCTGCTTTATTTATAGGAGTAATGCCTGAATTTGACCATGTCTCATAAACATTTCATTCATGTCTGTGAATTGTCAAGTTAAGGATACAGATTTAAAAAGATAAAAATATAGCTCTAAGCCAACTGCTAGCCTGACATCCTCTTAAAGTTAAATCCTATGTGTTGCAGGGCATATAACATTTTAAAGACAGGTTTGATATGTATGGTGGTGTACAAACCATAAATTTTGAAAAGTATTTTATGTATGATGTTTGTATATCCAAGAGAACGGTAGATTAAAATCTGTAGGCACCATCCACATTTCATACAGTATGCCTATTCTTCACAGTCTGAACAAGTTGTTAACTTAATCATTTATCTATCTGTAACGTTTCTTTATCTTTTTTCTTTCTGAGGTGTTCTAATGTCAGTGGTTATGATATGCTATTTATTTATTTAACTTAATTTTGTGTGGTAACATTCAGCTTATCTGAAGGTGAAATTGTAAAAAATAATTGGGAAGCACAACACTAATCCCTCAGCCCCACAAAAATCATTTGAACTTTAGATAAGGCATTTTAAACATAATTTATTTTACAATTATTCAAATTCATCAACATAATTCAATTCCTGCTTTCTACTCAGTCATATGGATCTTGATCCTGTGATAACATAGTACTTTATGCAGCCTTCTAGTGACCAGTCTTCGGATCAGTCCCATTCCATGAGTGGGGCTGGTAAACAGCATGCTTATAAAACATTTCAACTTGTTTATCTGATCAACTCAATAGTTAAAGTCTACAGAAGTTTGATTTGAATAGTGCAATAATTTTTTATAAGAATGTCATTGCTGTTATTGTGCAACATCTACTGTGGAGGTAATATGAAAAGATAGATTGATTTTGGAAGGAAACTGTAATATCTGTATTGATATGAAAACTGGTGATCTTTATTGGAAAAATATTCAGTTCTTTATTTTGCAATAACACACATTAATATTTCCTTACATTTAGGAAACAGCAGTTTGATATTTTAACATAGCTGGATTTGAACAGTTTTCTGTATAACTTGAAGGCACAGTCAGATTATTTTTTTCCTGGTTTTGAAGAATGACAGCAAAAGCACCTTTATCTGACATTTAGAATGATTAAATTTTGAAAAATCACTTGGCCTATTCACCATGACTCCACAGGGTACTCTTGCTTTATAAGGCAATGGATCATGTTAGCTTAACTTATATTTAAGATTTGCTGGCCTGATATTATTGTGTTAGGCAGTATTGCTGAAATGGAAACATAAAATTTTGCTGTCAGGAGGTCAAGTCTGTGCCTGCCCTACACTATAAATTAGTTCCATAAAGTGGTAAAATGAAATATTTACTCTATTCTAATTAGTGGTGTAAGGCGGCTAATTGTGCTTAGATACATCAAATGAAACCCTAGGTCAAAGCTATATGCATTTCTGTTTTGTCACCTTATAGGCTGTACAAGATACACTGCTATTTTAAAAAGAAAAATAACTTTAATTGAATATATTTTCAAATACGAATTACTGTGGGTTTTTGGGTTTTTTTTTTTGGCTTGGTTTGGTGTTTGGTTTGGGTTTTATTAATCCATGATGCTGTTATAGAAACAGATTTGGAGTATCAAAACTTTTTCATCTGAATTCCTGTACTGATTTCAAGCTGCATTTTCTTCCTAAATTGTAATGTGTACTTTGTGTCTTAATAGGGTGAGTTCAAAGCAGTGCTATAGGCTAGGGAAAAAAAAAGTTATATCCTTTAAAGAAATCATGGATCTAAATTTCTATGGAGAAATCATGACCATATTCATCGGGAAAAAAAATGTATTAAACTCTCTGCTTTTCTGTGCTTAAGCATCTGAGGATGCTAGCTAATGCTGTTGTGCTGAGACTGTGGTGCAGCGCTCTGCATGGCACCCTGATACAGCTTCTTTTCTGATTTTGGCCTTTCCTTCTGAGGACATGAGGGATAAAGCCAGCATGGTGATTCCTGCCGATCCCCCTTGCATGCCTGCTTGAGGCAGCTGTAAATGCCATTTCAACTTTCCTTGTTTTCTCCACAATGGGAACCTGTTGTGCTTCTTGATTGAGTAAAAATAGCTTCTGTTAACCATGCAACCTCTGAGGGTCATGGAAAATACTTATTCATCAAAAGAGGGACACAAGTTTCTCTGAAAGCTGGGATATGGGCACTTTTCTTTGTCCTGAGAAACAGACTTACCAGGTTGAGAGAATGCTAGGTTTGCAGCTTTTCTAATCACAATGATGTACCCTTTACAGTATATTTGTGGAACAGAGAATCTAGACAGTCATTTGATTGCAGTACTGTAGCAAAAAAGGACAAGGACAGCAGAAGTTCAAGTGAAGCAAATGGCCTTGGAATCTTCAGGTCAGGAAAAATCTTTTAGCAGCCTGTCTGATTTCCATTGTCTTTTTTCCTGTGTGCTTACAGATTTAATAATTTTGAGACAATTGACTGTCATATAGCACCTAGGCTATTTTTATAGTATTATATTAAGAATTTTATTGCTTAAGTGAAATGTTAATCAAGTAAACTGCTCCAACTTAGGTGTGCCAGTCTTGGGTGGGGGGAGACAGGACTCTTGCTGCTTGCTGCAAAATGCACAGGAACCTGCGAAGCACACAGAATGTGTTCCCCTACTAATTGCAGTGGCTGTATTGGGAGGTTTACTCAAATTTTGGTAGCTGAAAGACTCTGAATAAATTGTACTGAAGCCTTGCAGGCTCTCCAATGAGGTAAAGCAAGAAGTCTGGATGGCTGGGTGTAGAGGGCTGTAAGAAAGCATCGGTCAGGACATGGAGACTGAAGTCTGGGTACTGTACCACAATGCCCTCCTTCCCTCATGTGTTTGGTTTGAAATGGCAAAATATATTGTCCCTGAGAGAAATATTTTGATCATGATTTTCAGAAACCAAAGGAATTAAAGCAGCACTATGCCTGCAAAGCTGAAAAAAAGCACTCAGATACCTGTAAGTGTTCCCAACAAAGGTGCTGACACAGATTTGAATGAATGGATTTTTCTCCTGCCTGACAACAGTAATGATGATGATTCAGGTCTGCAGATGCAGCAGCAAACAATTTGCAATCTAATCAAATATTATGAATTAGTTGAACTAATAGATTGGTTATAAGGCTTTTCAAATCTGTATTAATGCCTGTTGTTTGTCATATTTGGCTGGGAGATACAGACATGGGGAATGCTTTCCAAAGTGTCTGGCATGCATTCATTAGAGCCAGTGGTTGTGTGGAGCCTCAGATTGTGCAGTGGAAATGAGCTGAAGCTCGGGCAATGACCTCTCTCTGACTCGTTTTTTCCCTGTGTTTTCTAAACAGCACAGAGCCTGGGTTGACAAATTACCCAGAAGTTTATACTGCACTAATAAATTAATGTCTGCTTTGCATTATAGTTGTTTACAAATCAATTCAAGAATTGGAGTCCTTCAGCCGCAGGGATCTCAGCAGTTTCATTGTTTTGTTTTCTTTGTGAGTTTATTCTGGGAAACATGGCAAATTTGAAGCTGAAACTAAAGTATGAGATTTCAGAAAGGGTGCAGAATTTGAGTAAAAAATGAAGCCTGGAGAGTCATGCAAATATTTCAAAGAAGCTGATCGTTAATCAAGTGATAAATTGTTATAGGAATGTATTTATCTGATGATTGCTTGCAACATCTCTTATTAGTTACTTAAATATCCTCAAGGGTCAATATACTTTTTTCTGAAAGCTTGTTCACTGACATAATTGAAAATAAATTATAATTTCACAAATAGACAGCTATTAAGACAGGCACTAACCAAAACAGACATCCTCTTCTCCCAGGCCCCAAACTGGTGTCTGTACAAACTGGTGCACATGAATCTTCATAATATTGCCAGTTTGATTTTTAGTTTCCTTTGCCTTTTGATTTCAAAGTCTATATGAAAACTAGATCATATTTTAAAGCCTATTTCATCTAAGGAAAGGTAGCTTATGTAGTTGCATGCCTCTAGAGGCCATGAATCTGAGGTGAATACAGAGTACCACGAAGTTCTTGCGATCAAGAAAGATGGCCACAAACACTGAACATTTCTTGTGCATTGCAGCTGTCCTAAATATACTGTTCGGCTTCTCTGAGTTAAACTGGTAATTGCTCGGGCCTTGTGTCCTAGTGTGCCTTAAACCATGGTGATAAATATGTTTTGGTATTGTCTCAGCCAGTTACATAGTTGTTCCACACTGTAGCCTTCATTTTTTATGAGCCAAGAATTCATGCAATATAGAACAGGTAACTTCATCTCAATCTACAAAGCAGCTGCTTTGGGCCAGCCATGCAGATTATTGTGTGTTGCTCTGCAAACAGTCATCTTGCAAACTGTTACTTGACAGTGTTTTTGTATGTTTTCAGTCAACACTTTGAAAAAAGGCTGACATTAGTGGCCAGGCAGTAATTGGCAAGTGCTAACATAATATTAGAATGAAATTTACGTAGCCTGATTGATTCAGTTGAATTAGGATATTGCTGAATCTGAATGAATATATCAACATTTTAATTTGAAATGTTTTGTATTAGGACTTTCTTTTTTTTTTTTTTTAAATTAATGATATGTATTTGTATTTTATAAGCTATTTGGCGAGTACTGATACATTTTTAGCATTGAGTCTGAGAGAGGGGAAAGGCTCAAATGTCTGACTTTAACGGCTAGATACAGTTTTCAATTATAAGTTGGCAGTGTTCAGGGCCAGGTTGGGCAGAGCCTTGGGTGACATGGTTTAGTGGGAGGTGTCCCTACCCATCCAGGGGGGTTGGAACTACATGATTTTAAGGTCCTTTCCAACTCTAAACATTCTGTGATTCTATGGTTATATCTACCCGGAGATAAAGCTTGCCCTGTGCTTTGTTAAACAAAATCAGTTTTCTGTACCCATGACCAGCACAGTCTAAAAAATCCCTTGGTTTATTAAGAGGCCCTGTTGAATCAAGTGCCAAAACCTTGGTGTCCATCCACCTCTCTCCAAAGCTGCTGTAGTTTGTATCAGCTTGAGACTGATTTCTCTGAAGTATGTTTGTCCATTTGTTCCCAATACACATGATGTTGGAGGAATCTTTCATGATTTTAAAGAATAATCAGCCACATTCCAGCAGTTGTCTGTTCCAAAAGGAAAAGAGGGACAAGTGGCTGAACCAGTTGAACATATTTATTTGTATCTCTTTACCAGATCTATAAATGACAAAGAATGGTATTTAAAGCACAGTTAAATAGATTAAAATACCTGTTTATGCATTAGAGGAAGCACTATAACCCTTTAAAACTTCTGCTTTCCCAGTTTCCTTTTGTTTTTCAACTTGTCAAACATCTCTTTTTAGGACTGCTGAACAGAAAGTACCAACAGGTATCTTACCAGATGCCTTCAACAGAATGTTTAAAATTCCTTTAGATTTGGGGTGCCAGAGCACAAGGAAAGTGTGTGAGAAAAATCCTTTAACTTATTCTGTGTTACCGAAAAGGTAAAATTGCACGTAGTAGGAGCACTACTGAATAATGCTGGTGACTTGAGAAATTGGGAACTTCTGAATTCACGTCAGGTACCTTTGCTTGAGTCGTATGATCAACTGCTGCCTGCTTTGCAACGTATTCTGTATTATGTGGTATGGCACTAGAAGTGACACTACAGTTATTTGCCATTAGAATTTGAATCCTAAGGAAACAATTTCGTAGTCTTCAATGTGAACAGTAGATGACAGGCACACAAGGTTTTTTTTTTCTTCACTGTTGCGTTTCATGTTGTTTAAAGTGTCTATATTTTTTTTTTTAATTCTAATATAAATTTAAAGAATGAATTAATAAAATTTGGTGATCCACAGTTCTCTGTGTTATATCCATTGTAATAACTAATTAACCCCAGGACTCAACTTGCCTTTAGGATAGAAAGTTATCTGACTTGTCTGACAAACACTTAAAGCAGCCCAGAAAACTATACTGTGGTCAATCTTTCTAGGAAAAAAAAAAAAAAAAAAAAGAAAAATTACCACATTTTTTGTTTTGTGTGGAGGCTTTTCTGACTGCTCTGCAGTGCCTCACTGTGCAAATACAGTAGTACTGTATTTCTGATCATAGTGTACTGTCATCAATATGGAAGTAGTGAGGCTACATAATCTTTATGGTGTGCAGCAACAAAACACCCACTAAGATATTTTAAAGATAAATATGTTTAATTTTTTCTTTTTGCTCATCATGTTAACTTTTGCTGTAGGAGCATCAACTCACTAAGGGTGCTAAAGGGTTGGGCTGAATATGAACTATAGATATTGTTAGTTATTTTTTCTTAAACATATGACATGGAATAAATATCAGGAAAGGTAATTTTAGATTCAGTGCTATCTTCAACATGAAAATTGATAGAAAAGTTCTAAACAAAGTTAAACAAGGAAACACAGCCCTGCTCTATTTGTGTCTGCAGTTTCTGGAGTTTAATGCCAATGATACTTATGTTTTGTCCTTCAGTCCTGTCATTTTCTAAGACCTTCTGTGTAAATAATAGTAATATTAATAGTCAGAGTATTCCTCAATGTTTGATGCAGGTCTGTTACCTGTAGATAAACAACTTGCGTGTGATAACCCATGCTTACAAACGTGCTTCTGACGTTGTATCACCCTCACTTCCACCTTTGGTGGCCTCCAGAGGTGGCTCTTACCTAGGGATAGGGAAGTCTGTCTCTTCCAGTGCTTTCTAATGGCTTTCTGTCTAATTCTTTGTAACATCTTCTGAGTGTAGCTTTCATCTTAGGCTAAGCATGGAAGATGCATATACTAGCGCTGAGCCCAGCAGGGAGATGTACCGAAACAAGATATATGCTGTAGTATAGTAGACATTAGTTCTCCATGGCAATTGTTTATGGCTGTCCCTGAGCTTGCAGAGAGTGACCATGCAGCAGCCCAGGCAGAGTGCACTGGAAAGCATGTAAGAAATAGAGACTGACTTGTGATTTCATTCCTGAGATGAGATGTAAGGACTGATTGTATACCTGTGTGCTTCACTCCCCCATTTTTTTTTTATGGTGTGGAAACTTGTTCCAGAATTCCTGTGCTTTCATTTACATGTGCACCCACCTTTGGCAGGTATTTCATTCCTTAATATCAGGGCTATGTGTTACTCCAGAAAGAACATGAAATGAACTCTGTAGGAGAAAGTTAAAACAATCTCTTGCAAGTTATTTTCCTGCACAACCCAATATAGTAGTAGCAGTACTATTGATAATGGATAAGCTTGTATGGTTGAGATCCCCACTAGCTTAAAAGTACGAGAATTGCCACTGGTAGTAACAAATTCATAATATTACTTATTAGCAATTTACAAGGTTTTTACCATCAAGTGACTTTTGTAGTATTGTTAAAATAAAGCAGGCTGAAAACCATAGTCTAATGTGCTACATTAAGACACATCACAAGCTTTGCCTAATGAAACTTTCTTCTGTTACCTTTTGTAACTGAAATGTCTACAGCTTTCAGGCAAACCATGCGTAGAAACTTGATTTGTAACTTTAAGTTAACTTACTGATTTTCCTTGTTTCTTATGTTATCCACTGTAGTTCTATTAATTTTTTGGGATGCTTTTATTAATATGGAACTTCTTCTGTAAACTGCTGTACCTCATTAAGTATCTGACAAACAAGAATGCTGAACTGAAATAGTTGGGTATGAATAAATCTAATAGTCATGGCAACATCAATTCTCCTTTGTTACGAGAAAAAAATGCAGAACATGGGCAGACTGTTTTTTTATGGTGCATTTCTAAATTATGTCCTGTTGCAGTGAGACAAGAACAATCAGATATATTACAAAATATTGAGAAATAGGTGCTGATTAATAGGAAACAAAATATGACTGATAATCCAAATTGACAAAGAGTTTCAAGGGAACTATCACAGTGATCTGAATGAAGTACATAGTATTTAAACACCGCCATGAGAATAGATTACAGTATGACATCAACCATTTCTAAAGGTCTGAGTGACAATGAAACTGAGATGTAAGATGAAACAAAATGTCAGGTTCAACTTGCAAAGTAACAAGGAGCAACTATGGCACCCTCGAGAAGCGGGTGATTTAGTGTCATATGAATAATGTGATGAGCATCGAACTGGAGAAAAACTCTAAAAAGTAACAAATTTCTTCGTGGATCAGAGGTTGTTTTCTGTCTGTTGCTGTTTGTTGTTGAGTGTCCCATCATCCCAGTATAGGGTTTGGGATTCACTTGTGTCGAAGCCAGGAAGAAATTCATAGGTTGCTGGAATTTTTTTGAATTCTCCATACATCTGCTCTTATGGAGTGGCTGGCCATAGCTCTGTCATGTGAATGAAATGTTAGTTCCAGCACACTGAGGTTATATACTGCTGGTCATGTGAAGTAGAGCTGTATCCAGTGTGTTTTGTTAAGTGTTGGAATATACCTGTGAGTGGCAGCTATACATTTTACTTCAAGAAGTGACTGGAAAAGTCCAACCTTTTATACCTGAAGTCTACTTATAGATAATTTCTGTTCCATTAACTAGGCCATCCTTAGAGAATAATAAGAAATACTCATTCAGGTTGGTTGATATCTTTCTCTGGGCCAGTGACATCTGCAGTGCCAGCTGTCATCAGGGTTGTTTGGTTGTTCCTTTGAGCATAGAGAGCAGTGCAGAGTACATGAAATAGAGCTTGGATTTTAAAGTGGAGGGTGTCATGTGATATGTCGTAGTCAAATGTTAAATGAAATTATGTGCAGATTTCACTTGAAGAATGAAATAATTGCTCTGAAGTGTTTTTGTCTCTCCCAATAGGTTTTTTTTTTTTTTTTTTTCAGTTAGAGTATTTCAAGGGGAGATTTTTCTTTTAGATTTCTTCTGGGGGGAAAAAAAGAGTTTTAAGAAAGGCTCAAGAAAAAACATTTACAAAAGATCTCATTACATAATATGAAGCGTGGATTTCATTGTACTTCCAAACTGTGCCAGCTGGATTGGCCTTTGCTAGAGTGCACTAAATCCCTTGACACTTATTTGAAACTTACAAGTAGGAGAGCCAATGCGGTGCCTAAGAGCTCAGTACTTTATAATTTGTGTTGTCTTCTCAACCAAACAAATGCAAAATCAAGACGTCAGTTTAATCAGGCATAATAACAAATGGTAAATCTCTTTCTTACTTTAATTAATTTCTTTGCCATCAGCTGTCACTTCAAATGTAATGTCTTCTTAAAAGAAGCGTAGTCAATGTGACCATTTGAAATTGTAGGTTTTCTTCAGCCAACCCACAATCTGTGTAAAGTTCAGTGACAAGTAGTGGGTCAGAAAAGGTACGGCATCTCAGGGATCTGAGGGATAAGAAACATTTTTAAAGAGTGTATTGACAGGCATCTTTGAGATTGTGTGATTAGTAACTGTCATATACTATCTGTCACACCATTTTCACATAGGTCTCTCTGAGATATGGCTATGACTGCCATGTTTTGTCAAAAGAATTTCCTTCAGTGCATGTCTGTTACCAGAACTCTGAAATAAGACTGTTATTATATTTCACAAGCACTGTTAAATGCTAAACCAAACAAAAAAACCTTAATCCTCAAAAAACCCTTCTGGGAGAGATTTGTGTTACTGTGACTTTTGTAGCAGTGCCTCCTTGACAAGCAGTCGGTGGCATATCAAAAGGCAGCCTGCAAAGTCTTTCTGCATTGTGCAACTCTGAAGACAGCAGGCGAGATTTTTCTGATTGCTGAACGAATTTGTGATATTAGCAGAAGATGACATATAGCAAGAGCTATGGAATTTAAGCAGCATCGAATTCAGGCTTTTCTTATACTTGTGGTGTAGGTGGTTGTCAAGATCATGGCTGTGTGCACACAGTGCCCTTGCCACTAGCTCTCTGAGCAGGGCAGGAACTCCCCAGCTGTGAGCAGAAAGAAGTAATGGGCTGACTTGAAACAATGACCAGTTATCCTCGCAACTAGGTATTTGACTAACTGTTGCAAGCTGTCTCCAGGTGGGATTTTGGACTGTCCTGAAGATTCCTACAGGCAGCTTCTGCAGTGTCTAGACCAATGCCTATGTCTCAATGCGTTGATTAATATTGTGGGTGAAGAATTTGGTGCTTCATAGAGCCTGACCATAGGCAGCTTCTGCTGCAGAATATGTCAGGCTGTACCCAGAGTACATGAATCATTAAAAGCTGTTACTGTAAATGCAGAAATACTACAAGGGAGTTGGTTGTGTGTAGCAGAGACAGAAGAAGTTTTGTGTGTACTGTAGGATGGTCAATAGTTATGTATTGCACATTTGCTGGAGTGGTTGTGAGGAACATCATCTACCTGCAGAGCTGGGCAGAACAGCAGTTTAGGACTTAGCTCAGTTCTTCTTTGGAAGTGCTTTTAAGGAGTCCAGTAGAACTTTTCCCAGGGAGCACTTCTCTGGGGAAGTCAGATGGTGCAAGTAACGAGATACAAAGTCCTGAGATGCAGGTACCAGAGCTTACTTTGTGCTTTGTCCCCTTTGTTGAACAGGAACATTCAGGGCATAGTTCTGGATAGTGTTAAAGCTGGGCTGGTTTAAACATCAGTATTTTTCAAGATATGATAGCTCTTCTGATATGACTGCTCAGTTTTCAGCATGCATATATTATCAAAGTACCATTCTGATGGTAACATTGCAGTTTGCTGTTAGCTCTCAAGATAATTTTTTACTTGAAATGTGAAAAGAAAAAGCTTTTATATTGAAGATTGCTTAACTTTTCTGTGCTGTGTATGTGCCTTGCTAAATTCAAATATGTTTCAACAGGAATTAAGTGGAAATGTATTTAGCAAGAATATTCAACTGACTAAAACCGAATTTGATTCAATAAATCAAAGAAAACCAGCCAGTTTTCACATTTGATGTGGATGTTTAGATGCTTCAGAAAGTACCTGTCTCACAAGTTGCAAGAGGATTCTGTATATTGATATACACATGAAAATGTTCTGCATATAATGAAACATAATGCATATTTCATTTTATTAGTGCCTTGAGTAGCTCCTCTGGAATTGCAGTATGCTGGCTGTATTTTGTTAGTTCTCTTGTTTAGCTCCTCACAGCAAAATCTGTGCTTGGTGTGGCATTTACTATGCTAACAAAAAAAAAAAAAAAAAAAAAAAGAAAAAAAAAATCTAGTAAAACCTCAAAATAAATTAAGTGTGGTGGCTTTACACTTCACAATTATGACCAACTGCTGTAATGCCACAGAGCGCATGAGTAGCTGAATATGTGTGAACAGTCGTGCATGTGAAGTTCCTCTACAGAGTAGAATTGGAACCTGTGTCCTCACTTGGTAGACATGTTGTTTGGAGTTAGTATGGGAGGTATGTCTGAATAAAACCTTTATGGTAGTATGCACGCAGAGTAATCACTTTGAAAACATCCCTTTGCTTTTGAGATTTGCTTATGGAGTTCAAATACGGATATGGCTGTAAAGAGCTTTAGCTTCCTAGGTGTGAAATGCCATATAATCTCAGTTTTCCAGACATATGTCTGCTCAAGTCATATCACCTATGAGAAGCAACTTAAATCACTTAGAATGGACCAAGAAATACTGTACCACTAGGTGGTTATGGAAGTGTGTTCCCTTTTGAGTTGCGGCTCTTTTCAGTTGTTTACTTCATATCTGAACCAGGTAGTCTGGTTTTTGTGCTATGCTCTTTGACCATATATTTATGATATCATTGGCTCCTCTATGGTGTTTTTTTTTTTTTTTGTTTCACAACATCCTTTTTCATTTCATTTCTCTCTCTATTCCTGTAGTAGCATGTTTTTTTATCACAAAAGGTATGAGAGTAAACTCACATCTTCAGCTCTGCACTGGTATTTATCTTGAGAAGAGTTAGGAGAGAGTTGAGATAACATATGATCCTGAAAATAAACTTTTGTGGCCATGTTGAGTACTGAAGATAGGCTAAACTCATGGATGGAACTGTAATTTCCAGTAGAAGTCTCTTTTACTGGGCCAAGCCACACTTTATATGTTTAACAGCATCATATGAGATTAGCACTAATACTTAATCTTATGTATTGTTGATAACTTGTTGCTATTTCCATTATAGCATTTGGAAAACAACAAGCTGCCTGTCCAGCTGTTATGTTCTTACCCTAGTGCAAGTTGTGTTACTTACTGAGAGTTCAGTAATAATATCTTGCAGGTTTTAACTGTGAAGTCCTGGGGATTTTGTGCAGTATTCAATCCCTCAGGTTTTCACAAAACTTTTGAAAAACCCCATCTTTGTCATAGCAATAGGTATTGTCAGGAAAATATCAATAACTTGAGAGAAAATTGGAATACATAAAATTATTTGCTTTCTATCGTAAGCATCCTCGAGTAGTGGCTTGAAATTGATAATTTCATTCTCTCCTATGTATTAATGTACCTTTCCTTTTTAAGCTGGCAGTAAAAGGGACCATATGATAAATAAAGAGAACATGAATATAACACTTTTTAATTTTGCTTTGTATTCATTTCACGACTTCATATAATGGAGTTTGGGAGTTTGAGCTGTAAGATGAAGAAAATTATCTGCAAGTGATTAATTTTGCTACTAAAGCAATCTCTTATTCCCAGTAGAGTTCAGTGGGAGCAGCTTTTATAATGATTAGTTGACTGGTTGAGTCAATTCTGTGATTTTACATGTTCAGAGTATCACAAATCAGATTAAGAAGTGCAAGTATTAAATACACTATCTGTAAAACAATTACAAGGTTTATTAAGGTCATAAATAGAAATTAAAAACACGTCATACATTCAGATCTCAAAAAATTTAATTCTGGCTTTGTCTCTTTGAAAATTTTGTCTTTTGAAAAAGTTGCCAAAATGTATTGAGCCGTAAGGTTTTCAAAAGCTGTTCACCTTTACACTTGATAGATATTGTGTGAACTGGAACCATATGAATGCTGCTCCAAAATGCTTTAAAATTGTAAAATGTTGTAATGTGTTTATGAAGACAACTTAACTGCATTGATTTGTTGAATATCCAGCATCAGAAAGTCCTTTTTCATTTTGTTTAGCCTGCATATAAATGACTTTTGTTTGCATGCTGTGAGGTTTAAAGTAATTATAAAAGGACAAATCTTAACTGGTAATCTATATCTTTTGCAGAGTTGTGTTGATTTTACCTGAACAAAGACAAAAAGAGTATTAGCTTCACTGAAACAAACATTTGCAATTAAATCAGAGGATTGGGGAAAGGATTAACACTAATTAGGTGAATAGTGTAGACTACAGGATCTACATTTTGTCCAATAAGATTCAAGATCTTTATAAAACAATGCTTAGGGTAGATAATGCCTAATAATCGTCAGTCATATATGAAATAGACTTTTGACAGAATACATCAGCAGAATGTTCATTCTAATCTCATTAAGAAAATGAGATTATCACTGTCTGTCCTATTAGGTTCCCTAGGCCTCTTAGCAGCTTATATACAGATGTATTGAAAGGCATGCAATAGCTTTCCTCATTCTGGAAGATGACTGCACTACAGTTATGCATAATGTAAGCAAAAGACTCTACAAGATCTCAGTCTAGATGCCACATAGTTAAGTTTTTAACTCAGACAGCACAAGGCATACATGACACACCAAGACTTTTCTGTGATCCTTTATTTGTCGGGCATTAACCTGCTACATGAAAATACTGACTTCTTTTTTGCTAACAGTAACAGCCATATGAGCAAACTGTTCATGACAACCTATTTTCTTGTGTGATTCGGATTTTTTGTGTGTATGTGGTTTTGTTGTTGGTGGATTTGGGGTTTTCATGGCTTAGGGTTTTCTGTTTGCTGTGTTGTTTTTTGGTTTGGTTTTTTTTTTTTTCTTCCCGCAAAGGGAGTAAACAGGACTTGTTCTCATTGTGCATAGCTTTTGAAAAGAAATACTTATGTAACAGGAAACTTCTCCAATAGCTAAACTTTGTGTTGGCAAAAGTTCTTTTTCAAGATAGAAATGTATTTTTCATCTAAAAGCCCTGAAATTTTGCACATATGATCTCCCAAAAATGCCCTATGACTGAAGCCTTGTGAAAAACCCACAGGAAATTAGGGAGTGGTTGCAAAGAAGCTGAACAAATGTAGGGTAGCATCAGACCTCCTGGTGCTTAATGTGGACTTAAATAATTTGCCAGTTTTAGTTCTTACTGGAGGTATTTTTAGACATCCTTGTAGATTATTTGAAAGTATTGAATTTGCATATATGCTTATGATAGTATTATGATATGCTGTTTCTTATCTTGAGAATTCTAATATAAGGAGTACTTAGTTGCAAAACAAACATAGTGAGGAATTATTGTTTAAGCTAATGTTTCTGAAATAAAAGAATAATAATAAAAAACAACACAGGCACATTAGTTTACCTCTGGAAGATGCTTAAGTATTCCAAAATATTAATAATAAAAAAATTATGCAAACCTAATTTGAGCAGTCTCATAGAGATAGAGGCAACTTCATTCAGTACCACTTTGCTTAAAGAAGCTGGTCCAGTTTGCCCAAAATACGAAAAGAGATTTAAACTACCCTGCTATCCAGTGGAAATGCTTAATTAATTTCTGTTGTCAGTTAGAATGGAATAACAAATAATAAAATAACCAACAATTAGTTTACTTTAAGGGGTTTGGATTGTGGATTTTTTACTTTTTTTAGGGATGGGTGTCAAAATTTCACTCATAAGATTGATTATGTTTAGAGAAATTGACTTTCTTAGATGGCAAATGTTTGCCTGAAGGAAGCTGGATTTGTTTTCCGCTACACATAAAATACAATAATGAAAATACAATCAAGAGTTAATGAATGCGCAACATATTAAAGAGATCAAAGAATAGTGTGGTGAAATGAATTTTTTGAATAATGTTTTTTCTGTTTTCTTGGCTGACTACTTGTGAAGGTAGTTAGCATACAAAGGATGAACCATTGTGTAATTAATTGATAACTGAAGTATTGCATCTACCCTACACAAAACTGTAAAATTAAAATATTAATATATGCACTGGTGATTATGTTAAATTCTTCTTTTTCCAAACCATGTAATTATTTAATGCGGCATTTAGCTGTGACTAAAAGTACAAAATGAAAATAGAATATCTCAGTGATTTTAAGTATTTATAAATATATGCCTGTGATTTTTCTAAATTGTGTTAACTCAAGATTATTTTAGGAAACCTATTTAAGCCTTGGTAAATGCTTTATTATTTATTTCATGTCTTTCCATTGATAGCACGTCATGAGGCTACAATGTGTTTTGTTTGTGGATAGTGGGGTGAGGTTGTTTTGCATTTGCTTTGGGATTCTGGTGGTTGTTCTTTTGGTTTTGTTTTGAATTAAAAGGCAAAAGAGTACTGAAATCTTACACATTTCAGGTTTCCTTATCCAGTTTTCAATTACTGCAATTTAAAGTCCCCTGTAAGAAGGCAAGGTGGGAGAGAGAGCTTTGGTTCTTGCAGATAAAAGCAAATCACTTATAATTGTAGAAAGCTTAAAAGAAATCATATTAAGAGTAAATTTTTCAAAGGTGTCTACATAACATGGAATCATCTATCCCATGTTCAAGACAAGTGGGCTAACCTCCAATTTTTGTAATGAGAAAGCTTGAAAGTGTGGGGAAGGGTGGCCTAGGCTACTGAAAGTACCTTTGAAATAACACAACACGAAATGAAGGCAGAGGGGGCTGAAAGGAGGGAAATAACTAAAGCTTACTGTTGATTTTGTTTGTTTGTTTGTTTGGGGGTATGTGTTTGTTTCCTTGTGGCTTTGGGGTTTTTTTTTTGTTGTTGTTGTTTGTTTTTTGATTATTATTTTAAGGACTGTAAAACTACATTTAACATCTTCATTAGGGCAAGTGCCATGAACCTGCCATGGAAGAGCTACAATATTTCTTTCTGTTCCTTTTTTTTTTTTTTTTCCATGTTAGTGAGGGTCGAGGTGTGCTCTTAGTTACTGAAAACTTCCAAATGCAAGTGCAGTGACAAGCAAATTAAGCAACTCTTGCGGACATTTATAGACACGGTTTCTTGGTCAACATAATGGCATAGAAAGGGTTTCTCAAGGTCCCCCATGTCCTACTGCCTGTTTAGTTCTGTGCTCATGTATATGTCCACTGAATTATCAGGGGAGTGTGCTCACCTGTGCTTGTCTACCACATAACCATATGTGCTAAGGTCATCTACAACCTTGCTTACCAACATACTCAGCCAGCGATGAATAATAGGCAGTGGGATTGTGAGCTAAGGCCAAAGATGAAAAATAATGTACAGAAGGAAGCATGGGGGTGCGCATTCAGTACCTTGCAGATATGGCTCTTACGGTTGATTGATTTCAAGGCCTGGAGTTCTGTTTTCCTTAACCTTAAAGCATATGGACAAAGTCCTCTGTGCTATATAGGGCTTCTGACTGGAATAGGTGTGATGAACCAAAATTGTGACCTCCTTCTTAACTCAGACGTTCTAGGACATGATGATGACTTCCTTGAAACAGCTGAAAACTTTAAATTTTCCACAGAAAAAAATCATTCCAACAGCAGTAAAGGTATTTATGTTAAAATTTTGCAGTGGCTTCAGAAAGAGTTTTAATCATAGAATCATAGAATAGTTAGGGTTGGACAGGCCTTTAAGTCATCTAGTCCCAACACCCCTGCCATGGGCAGGGACACCTCCCAATAACTCATATCACCCAAGGCTATGTCCAACCTCGCCTTGAACACCACCAGCAATGGAGCATTCACAACTTCCCTGGGCAACCCATTCCAGTGCCTCACCACCCTTACAGT
>JAOEHY010007696.1:21053-32669 GCA_025447955.1 Psilopsiagon aurifrons
CCAACACCCCCAAGTCCTTCTCCACAGGGCTGCTCTCAATCTCTTCTCTGCCCAACCTGTAGCTGTGCCTGGGATTGTTCCGACTCAGGTGTATGATGTTGCACTTGGCGTGGTTAAATTTCATCAGGTTGGCATCAGCCCAACTCAGAAGCGTGTTAAGGTCCCTCTGGATGGTATTCCTTCCCTCCAGTGTATCAATGAAACCACCCAGCTTGGTGTCATCAGGAAGCTTGCAGATGGTGCAATTAATCCCACTGTCCATGTCTTCAACAAAGATGTTGAACAAGTCTGGTCCCAAAACCGATCCCTGAGGGACATAGCCTGTTATTGGTCTCCAGCTATACATTGAGCCATTGAGCACAACCCTTTGCGTGCGGCCATCCAGCCATTTCTTTATCCACCGAGTGGTCCACCTATCAAATTGATGTCTCTCCAATTTAGAGACAAGGATGTCATGTGAGACAGTGTCAAATGCTTTGCACAAGTCCAGGTAGATGGCATCAACTGCTCTACCCCTGTCCATCAGTTCCATAGCCCCATCATAGAAGGCCACCAAATTGGACAGTCAGGATTTCCCCTTAGTGAAGCCATGCTGGCAGTCACCAAGCACCTTGTTGTTTTTCATGTGCCTCAGCATGCCTTCAGGAGAATCTGCTCCAAGATTTTGCCAGGCACAGAGATGAGGCTGACTGGTCTGTAGTTCCCCAACTCATCCATTTTACCCTTCTTGAAATGAGTTACAACTTCTCAGTTTAAGCTTTTGCCATTTTGCATGCACCAATCTTAGGTGGTACTGGCCTGATTCTTTTAATAGTTGCTTTGAAACACATGACTAACCCACCAAATAGTGGTGTTATTGTTAAAGATTTCAATCTATACTTGTTAATCAAGACAGGAGCTTTGTTTCGGTAGAGTGCTTTGAACCACTTCATGCCTGCAGAGTATACTTTAGTTGTCACTTCTCTCACCATTTCTACAAAAATGTCTCAATTTTTAAATTTTCAAACACTGTCTTTATCAAGGTGTTTCTGTCATGTTCTTCAGATTCCAATTAACCTGATCAAGGTACCTTGAAAGAGGACTCATAGACTACTAAGCGAAGTTTGAATCTTGTCCAATTAGATGGCATTATTTAATTTTCACTTCTGTTTTTAAATAATTATGATGTAAATGTCCTATATTTCTGTCTGTGCATCATATCATAAATATTGAGATAATGATTTGACACTTTTTGCTAGTTTATACTCTACAAAATGATTGTTAAGTGCTGAAGCATTTTCCTTATCTCAGTAGAAGATGAAAAAGTATAGCATAACTTTTTTCAAAAAGGTGTGAAGAAGAAGACTGGGTATTTTAAACAAAGTCTAATTAATTCTAGAACTTGTAACTTAAAATTGCATTATGTCTTCCTTTAGCAAATTAGTTTTTATTTTTGATGTGTAAATATGACGATGCATGCAAATTACCTCTCCAATAGTAACTAATTACGTTACAGCGTTCTTAAAATTTAAATATTAAATTATGAAGCAGCTCAGAGAATAAGGGAAAATATGCTGCACTTTTGTCTTTAACTCTGGTCTTGTGAGATTCCCTGAAAACTATTGTTCAAAGAATATAGTGGTCATAAAATGGAAATGCTAGTGCAAATAGCACACTTTTGTTGTCTAAAGGAGAGGTTCTTGATATCAATTGCTTGACAGCTGGTTACTCTACACCTTCTTGCTCACAGGAGAAGAATGAGAGTGTTCTCTATCTGAAGCTTATGCTGACGATGAGTTGAAGAAAGTAATCAGAGAACCATCTAAAGATCAAGAGCTTTGAAGTGAAGAGAGAGGGACTCCAGCAAAGCTGATACCTCGAAACTGATGTGTTTAACTCGGTGAACTGGATGTGGGTGTTTTATGATTTTTGCTTTTGGTTTTGATTTTTTTTTTCCCTCCAGAATTCCCATTTACTGATGACCTCTCTGCTGTGAGGTGTCTCTCTGCTTCCTGCTGTTTTCATGATAAAGCTGCATATCCGTTTGCTCAGGATTTTTGAGGAGCACCAAGCTGCTTTTGCAACTGAATATATGGGATAAGATAGACATAGAGAGATTTATTCATAGAAAAATATGCCACACATAAGTACATCACTATTAGGGAATTTGTGATAGGAAATTGTTGTGACAGGAATATTGAGAAGACTGAAAAATTGACCCAGGTGTAAATTTATTCTTTAACAGCAAATTTTGCTAATACTTAATTGTTCTTATAAATCATCATCATGATGTATACAAAACTGTTTCAACAATTATGTTCTGAGTTAGCTGCAAGTATACTGTATTAGGGAGCTAACTATAGTGAGCTCCTGTATGGTTAGCACTGATTGTTTGTGGTCTTTGGTGGTTCATAGCTGCTGAGGTTAAAGTGATTATGGTCTTTGGTAGTTCATGGCTGCTGAGGTTAAAGTGAGGAGATTGGGAAGGCACTGTAGTGGTCTTGTATTCTTGCTTCTTAAATACTGTATGCTATTGTATTTTGTCTTTATGCTCTGGTTTCCTCAAAAAAGGACGGGCGTCTTCTCTGATCTGCCTAGATACTTCATATCCTGCTTTCTTTCCTCCTATTAGTCATAGTTTGTGGCCAGGTGTATGTGCTGCCTGTTTGCAGGCCATTATACTTACGTAGTCCTTTGCATGGCTATGAAGACTGTAGAATCATAGAATATCATAGAGCTGGAAGGGACCCATAAGGATCGTCAAATCCAACTCCCTGCTGCTTGCAGGGCTACCTAAAATTAAACCATATGACTAAAAGCTTTATCTAGATGCTTCTTGAACTCTGACAGGCTGGTGCTGTGACCACTTCTCTGGAGAGCCTGTTTCACTGACTGGCCACCCATTCAGTGAAGAACTTTTTCCTAATATCCTACCTGAATTTCCCCTAATGCAGCTTGATTCCGTTTCCTCGTGTCCTGTTGCTGGTCACTACACAGGGGTTATCAGCACTTCCCCCTCTACTGCCCTCCTTGAAGGAAATAGTAGATTGCGATGAGGACAACTTCTCCAAGCTGAACAAACCAGCTGAGCTCAGCTGCTCTCCCTAAGTCTTGTTCTTAAAGCGTTTCATCTTCTTGGTCATCCTCCTTTGGTTACATTAATAGTTTGATGTCTTCCTTGTATTGATTACACAGTATTCAAGGTGGGGCAGCACTTGTGCAGTGTAGAGGACTGCTGTATGAATTTGTTAGAACAGTTGGCTGCAGCTCAGCTAAAATGCTGAGGTATTTATTTTCCCCCTTAAGCTAAAAGAAAAAGACATAAGAAATATGTCATGATGGGCGAGTTCAGTGGACTCAGCTTGATGCAGGACTAGGGTCTCAGTGCTGCAGGTTTGGCTGGGATTAAAAGAAATATATTTCAGGATTGTAATTCTTGAACAGATAAATGTTTATTTGTGACTTACTGAGATAAAGACTTTTTCTTTTAAGAAGTGAAATGGAGGGCAAGGGTTTGCTTACTATTCCTGATTGACTGAAAGAAGTTGTAAAGATGTAATAATAATTTTCTTCAACAGATGAGTGATCATTCAAATACTTCAAAAAGAATTGTTTGCATTTTTCTGAGTAAACAAGTGATTGCAACTGCTTTTAAAAGATGTGGCTGCAGAAGAGTCTCAGGTAGGGCTCTGGAGCAGCATCACAGTAGACTTGTCCTACTATTGTGCTTTTCCTCAGACATTTCTTTACTATCATGGAGATGAAGTGTGAGTTTAAAAGAGCTTTTTTTCTGGTCTGATATCATAGAATCATGGAACAGTTAGGGTTAGAAAAGACCTTAAGATCATCTAGTTCCAATCCCCCTGCTATGGCTTTCTGTGCTCTCCTGTAAAGTGTGCTAATCCCTCTCCCTCCCAAAAGAAAACACCCCCTACTCCAATACATATATTTGCTGACAAAGCTACGAATATTATTTTCCTGATAAGAAACCTCTTTTATTTTTATCAGAATTCTCAGTGGCCTTATAATACTTATTTAACTTGTAAATTTTTACTTTGAATTAATATTACTGTTAGACTCTTTAAAAAAAATAAGTTGATAAAAAGACAAATCCAAGGAGAAGGAAGAGAACATGAAAAAAAAAAACCAAACCAAAGCTTTTTCTGTAGCGGAGGTGGATTACCTGAAAAGCAAAAAAACATCAGTTTCTTTTTTTCAACTTTACATGCTGATATATAAAACAGGTCATAAACCAGAAAGGTTCAAACAATAAAATGAAGCAATTCCAGAGAAAAATTAACTAAATCTGGAATACTGCTTTTGGGAATCATCAAAGTGAGTGTTTCATCATGGAACTTTATAACTGAGAAGGCAGTGTCATCTTGGTAGCATATTCCAATTGCTACACTGAACCTACTTCTGTACTAAAGAATTCACACCTACATTCTGTAAAAATTTCCAATGCTTAAAGTTTTAAGAGCAGGATGTGTCAGAGGCGGAGAGATCCTATTTTGTTTTCCTTTCTCTGCAGGGAAAATTACTTCCTTAAACACCTTTAACAAAGTGAGGTAAATTCATAGAACGCTTTTTAAAGAAATAGGGTGATATAATAGAAACAGCAGGAGTTATGATTCTCAAATTAGCATTCTAGCATATTATAAAAATAAACATGCATAGTTCTGGAAGTTAATTTTGTATGCAAACTCACAAAGTTTTCTTATTCTTTCATGAAGTTATTGTGGATAAGGATTTCGGAATTTTTTTAAAATATGTAATTGATTATGTCCTTCTGTTACTTGCATTTACACAGTTCCTTCTCCTGTCTGAAAGGAGGCATAATGGCTCTTTTAAATAGTAAGCACCTCCTATAATGAATACGTGCAGCATGAAATCTGAAAAATTTATTTCATTTTACTGAACCTCATCTTAAATGTCTGATTTATGTAACATAATAAGCAGAAGAGGTGCGTCATTCAACCTGAGAAGTTGCAATACAGTCCTATAGTTTTTAATTGCATGAAACTTCAGTTTCTGCTTCATTAACTTAACAAATCTTACTTTCTTCTTACTTATTGTTTGTATGAAAGGTTTTATCTTTATTTTTAATACTTGAAATGCTGGTTCAGCTTTCGAAAAAGTCAAGTGGAAATATGACCACCTTCAAAAGGTTGAGAGACAACTCTTAAACAAGTAAAGCATTAAATAAATATGTATTTAAAATGCAATACAAATTCCAACTGTTTTCCCTTACTGTTGTGACAACTTATTCCCGGTTGCTATATGCTTATTTATATAACCTTAACTTAAGCCAATTAAATTACAGGAATATGAGTGTTTTATCAGACTCAAAGCAATAATTTACATTTTTCTTATCAAGCTAAAGCTTAAGAGGTCATCTAGACACCCAGGATTTTTTGTCTTTTTCTTTTTTTTCCAAAATGAGCTGCACATGTACATAACATTTCATAATAAAATGTATGTGGTTTTTACAAAGTTAATTTTTATTTCATGATCTAAGTATATGATGACTGAGTAGAGCATTTATAAAACACTTGGACCAGGTGTTCAGACACTACTCTGAAGCATTATCTTCAATTTATAACAGAATCTGGAAATTATATCTGAGAGTTTTCTTAGTATTTAAATAATATTAACCATGTGTGCTTTTCCATTGTACATTTGGCTCAGTGAAACAAGAGAGATTAGGAAAACCTATATGGAGTAAGACTGTCGTGCAGTTATCCATCTCTGTCTTTTCCTTAGAGCTTCAATGCCAACTGCTGATGGAGTGTGAATCCTAGCAAGTGGCTGATTTTGAGACAGATAGTTTCTTTAGGCTTGGAAAAAAAACGTGGTAGAAGTTGCCCTGGATCATTCTCTGATAAAACATTGTGACGCTTGCTATTTTTAGGACTGGTTTCACAGGGTGATTGACACATCAGCCTGAGGTCCTCCATAGTTTACAGGTACTGCGGAGAAGAAAAATAAGCAAATACTTGAAGTCTGTGAGGGCTCTTGCTATGGTCAAAGGCTATTTTTGCAGCTATATTTGCAGCTATATTTGCATTTTTAAATACAAGGAGGCAGAGTGGTAGACCTGGATGGAAAGGTGGATTGGTTTAAAACACAGGCTTTTCCACATTTACACAGCAAATTTGAGTGGTAGACTTCAGTATTTCCTTCCAAAAAGAGCATGATATTGTGCCCCTGAGCTCTTCTGCTAGAGTGTCTGAAGATCTGCACCTATATGCATATAAATACAATGGTCTGTCATCGATATTCATTTTGAGATTCATCATTCATTTGGTGGTTTTTGTAATATATTATTCATTTTGTGAACCTTAATCTATGTGTTCAAACCAATACTCTGATCCTCATGAGTTTTCTTTTGTGGGTGCAAGCCCTATTTTCCTAACCAGCATTGAGCAGATAGAAGAGTTTGATGGCTAAAGCTTTATTCTGAATATTATTTGTTTTATAATACTCCTGCAGCATTGAAGTACTATGGGCAGCTGTAGAAATGGCCTTCAGTGATCATTTTCCCTCCTTATTCTTGCTACCCACTTAGTACTTATGTCTTTTGTCATTATTTCCTCCCCATTGAACTTCTCACACCTGCCAGATTGTTGGTTATTAAAGGAGTCGAACTGTTTGATTGCCGTTGGTCATTATTTAGCACAGGTTTAGTTATAAATATGTTTTGAATTTTTTTTTTTCTGAATTATGTTTAGAAGTAATAAAACCTCTGCTGAAACTAAAATCTTTCTAACATTTAGGTTGCTATCAGAATAAATTACTGTAATGAGCAATAACATAGTTTATTGCATAACAGTGAATCAACAACCATTGTTGCAGATATAATCACTTTGTAGAATGTGTCTGTTTGTTGTGATCATTAACAATAAATGTAGAACACAGTACTTTTCTCTTGCTTTAGTTGGGCTCTATTTATTTGCCCTACTGGGACATGCTCCTCTCTTGTAGGCAATATCTGAAATGACTGCAGAAGGCTTCATGGATTAAAGTCTTCTAATCCATTCTTCTAAGGATGAAGAGTGATCAGATCTTCATGTGGTTGGGGTTTGTCTTTTCTGGGAGTGTCCATTAGCATTTTAACTCACACCAGTACTGCTCTTTTGCAGTGAATTTCTAGGCTATTCCTCAGTACTTTCATTACACTCATCTTGCAGGGCAGCTCTGGGGCATTCTGAAAAGGACTTCTTCCCAATGACCCTAATCCAGAAGGTGACTGCAGGTCATTAGTGGCAGTTCGTTGTCAGCAGCCAATCTGACTAGCAGCACTAGTCTAAGATGTTAGCTGTTTGGTCACCGGGTATTTAGCAGCAATAGTTTCAATCTACAGATCTGCTCCCATTGTGGAGAACTGCTATGCAATGCAGATGGGACAGCTTTATGAAGAATTTTCCTTTTTAACTGCTGTCAGCTGCAATTGAAGATAGACTATAAGTGAATTCTTCTATAATGTCAGTTAAGGCAGCTATGAAATAAAAGGCTTCTTAAGGAAATGGAAAGCCCAACTGCTGCCATGACAGACCTTCATTTTTTCATTTATGTTAAGTATCTTGTTTTTGGAAATTGCATAGAAGGATATTAATATATATCACTTGTAGCATTCTGTACGTAGCTACATAAATTCATTTGCAGTATCTTCTGTCTCATGAATGGAATGTGCACACCATGTGAAATACTGGAAACTAATGGGTACTTTTATAGAATAGAAGAATAAATACGCAGATAAAACTTTTTGGTGGTTACTGCTACCTTTCAGCCATAGTGACTCATTGGGGTACACATTCAAAGAGAAATGTGGGGTCCAGACATAAGCACATGAAATCTTTATATGTTTGGAGAATTAATAGGTATTGTTCACTGTTGTCTTGGGGTTGTTTTTTTGGTTTTTTTTTGTTTTGTTTTTTTTTCTTTCAGGGTTGATATTTAACTTGCTTCATTGTGAAAATTCCTTTTTTCTCTCCAAGAAAACAATGTTCTTAATTTGCAGATTTCCCACTTAATTTTCAAGTCCATTGATTTTCTATGCTGTAAATCTCATACTTGACTAGTTACCATAGTTATCAATAAACAAACAATGTCTGATTCCAGTGGTTTGAGGCACTTTTGTTTAACTTAGCTGGAGGTGGGGGGTGGAGAAGAGGAAAAAGCTGTGTTTAATATCTTTCCAGATTAAATACTCAAAACGTATATTACCTCAGTTGCAGAAAAAGAGACATTGCTAAACGCATTTTCCTTTGATTCTAGGAGATTGACAGAAAAGGGCAAGTTATTAGCAAGAAATGTATTGCACAATGGTAAAAAATATTTGTTTAAGAAATTCAGTATCACCAAATGTCATTCTTGTCTCTAGAAATGAGAATGACTCAAGATAAAACCTGCTGCTGTGGACTGGTGCCATATCTTGCACACTGTCTACAGACACACCTGAAGGTACTTATACAATTAGTATGAAAAGAAAATGGATTGTGATGGAAAAAAATAATTATCAAAATCACTGCTGAAATCACTTTGGGTGAAAGTGTTAACTACTTTTAGGTGTGCCATAAGGAAGGCATTTTTCTGTGCCTTTAGATGAATGACACTTGTCCTGCAAAAATGTCACTTAAAGGGAATTCTGCTTTTTATTGTGAACAGCATATAATTAAATTCAATATTTGAGTTTCAAGGGTCTGTCTTTGTGCATCACCTTTTATATATTTATATTATTTGTTTCTTGTTACATTTTTTTTCTTTTCTTTTGCCATTTTCTGTCAGGATAGTTCTCTGGATAGTCATGGTATTGCTTCTAGAACAAAATTTCCTGTATTGTTTTAAGAGGATCTTGTTTCAGTAGAAACTGGTGAAAAGTTCTGCCTTGTCCTCAAGTTCTGCTTTGGTCATAAGCTCTGTTCAAAACAGGAATGGGGTACTGCAGAAAAATAGTAAGTGGAGGCAGCATTTTCCAAAAAATGGCACAATTTCAAGGCCATGAGAAGACAATGGTCCCTTTTCAGTACCTGTGACTTATTCTATGAAGAGATGATTTATGTTAGGGAGAAGCTTCCGAACTAAATGCTTATTTCTGCTGATTATTTGGTAGAGGCAGTATTTCTTAGGAATGCAATTGTTGTGGGACATTGCTCTCAATGACATTGTTATAGTGAGCTTTAGCACAAGTGATCACTTTTTTGGGGAAACTGGAGCAAGGTTGGTTGCTGTGGCGCATGTAAGCAATGTATAAGTATATATGTATAGATGTATGTTACAGGTAAAGTATATTAGCTGATGTTTACTTTTTGGAATTCGTTAGCACTGCAGATATCATCAAAACCAGCTACATTTTTAGATTTACTCTTCTAGGTACTTGAAGTGGAACTTTTAAAAGTGCTTAAAATAGCTTGTTATTAACTCTCCTTATTTTCCTGTTTGTTTTCGTCAGCATCTGCATGCCTAACTCAGTCAATAACAGCTTTCTTTGAAATAGTGGCAATTTTCTGTCAGTTGAAAGATGGCGTGTTTTAGAGCCACACTCAAATACAAATATTTTAAAAAATACTCACTTGAAAACAGCCTTGAAAGACACATTTCATTAAATGGCATTGATTTCACAAGAAAAAAGCCACTTTCTTCTAACAGTAACAGCAGAATTCTGAAGGACCTGGGGCTGTGCAAGAGGTTTTCTGGGAATTTTTTTCTGTTTTCAGTTCATAGAAACATAAGCAGAAATAGCAGTGGCTTAGACTTTAAAACTCAGAGTGACAGCAGGCATACTTCTTAGGATATGTTTAATTGTGTATCTTGAAAAAGGCACAGTTAAAAAAAATAAATTCCATCCCTTTAGTGCAAAAATAAAGTATCTTTGATTTTTTCTCATAATAAAGATAGTGATGATTTTGTTTAGACATAAACTCATTTAAGTGGAGAAGTGCTATTATGTGTTTGCATGAATATTAAACTGTGCTAGCTTTCTTTAGATGATCAGTCTTCATCAAATCTAACTGAGAAAAGTTCCTCTAATAAGGAGCATACCTCCTCCATATTCAAGATTATATTTTGAAATTGCAACAAAGATAAAAAGCTGAAGGGAGCACCTTTTAAAGAAAAGCAGCAGATAAAAATAAAATAGGGAAAACCCGAATCAGATGGTGTTGAAATGCCTTCAACATTACGGCTGCATTTGTAATGTAGTTGTAGTTTTCAGGCATTTGAAAATAGGTTTATGTTGTGGCTATTTTTGTGACTCATTATATGCTTATTTATGTTTATAAGCCCTTTCCATTACAATTGAAATGTCTATTAAACAAATTTTTGTTAAAAAGAACATTTGAGAAAAAGGAGGTAAGGTTCTGAGAATGTGCTACAAATATTATGTAAGAATATTCTTACATATCTGCTTTTAAAAATTTGACAGTTTAAGTTCAGAGGAAAGAAGAATTACAGCTGGGGCAGTGTAAAGGATGTATTAGAATTGAATGTGCTGTTATGACTGGTATTTTTTCAGGAGTTAAAAGTCACAATTAAAAATTAATGAGACATAAAATAGGAAATCTATTTGTAAGCTGATTTTGCAACTGTTTTTGTTTTAACTTCATTGACACCTGTTATCTTCACTTTTAAAGAGCATATTACATGGATAATACTTGATTAATGCTGCTGTTGCTAAAAATAATTATTTGCAACACAACAGCAGCACAGACACTCTGTGCTTGACCTGCACAAGCTGATTCTATGACTCTTGCTCCATCCCTGGAGGTGTTCAAGGTTGGGTTGGACAGAGCCTTGGTTGGCATGGTTTAGTGGGCGTTGTCCCTGCCCATAGCAGGAGGGTTGGAACTAGATGATATTAAGGTCCTTTCCAACGCTAACTATTTTGTGATTTTAAACTATTCCATGATTCTAAATCTAGCCATAAATAGGGAGATAGATCTGCAAGCAAAAGTGGATGTGGCGAAGATGGAGCTAGGTGTTAATTAAGAGGAAAATACCCCCTGGTGTTGGGATGTTTTAAATGATCAGTGTGATGCAAAATGAAACAAGTGAATAGGGCCCATGCAGTGATATTCATGCAGGATTGTACACGGTTTCTCACTTTTGAGCAGCAATTACTAATAAAAGATTAATATTTAGTAATGGATTTAATTTTTTTTTTTTAGTTGTACTTGATATTGTTTACTTGTTAGAGACCTAACGGTGTTGGCCTTTGGACTCTATTAATCTTGAATGATTTGGATTAGAAAAAAATTGTGTTCCTTACTTGGTACCAGTGCAGCTTGTGATGTCTCATATCTAATTTGCTTGATTTATCGAGCCTGATCTGAGATTCTGGAGTTTGATGTTGGTTATATAGGTAGCTGTCGTGGTTTAAGCTGTAAATCAGCCATGCAGGTTGTTCACCCACCTCCCCCTCCTAAAAGATCTGTGGCGGTTTAAGCTGTAAAACAAGCAGTTTTATTCACTCACTTCCCCCTCCTTCTTTCCCCCCACTCCAGAAAGGTGGGGGGGGAATGGGGAAAAGAATCAAAAGAATGTAACTCCCATGGGTTGAGAGAAGAGCAGTCCAATAACTAAGGTATAACACAAATCACTATTGCTACCACCAATAACAATAATGACCAGGGAAAATAC
>JAOEHY010007696.1:32769-43576 GCA_025447955.1 Psilopsiagon aurifrons
AAAGTCCTTGGCCAGACCAAAATGTACTAAGCAGTAACCAAAACATTGGTGTTATCAACACTGTTCACAAGCCGAAAATCAAAAGAAAAAAAAAAACACAGCTCCACACCAGCTACCAAGAAGGAGAAAAACGACTGCTACTGCCAAACCCAGGACAGTAGCTTCGAAAATGTTTTGCAGTACTCAAAAAGGAGCCCAGTTATTCAAAACTCAGTGAAGTGCCAATTATAAACATTACTTGACTTAGGACTATCAAATTGCTAAAGATTTTCCTTCTGTTGTCATTATTTCTCAACATTGTTTTGAATTCATAAAATATACTGTCAAGTATCAAAATTATTCATGTGAACACCACAGTAAACACTTTATGGGACAAAGCTGCTGCCCAGGGAAGCTTTTTAATACAGTTGAGAATGAGCATGGTTGAGACCAGGTTGGACAGCTTTCTTTTAGATTGCTTTTGGACTCAAAGTAATCCTTCTAGGATATACCAATGCGCAGTAAATGTAGTTCTGAGTGGTAACTGCCTGGTTGTTTCATATACTTTTTTTAATGGTTTCTGCAAACAGAAGAAGGATCTATTACCTGATTATGAGGCCTTCAGTCATTTAGCACAAGCCTGTATAGGTTCCTACAATGTTGTCGTCTCAGTAGAGAGGTGTCTAGTCCTGACCTGACGCGTTGTGCCTGTGCTACAAGAGTGGCTGAATATCTGGGGCCCAGTTGCACAGGAGTCCTCCCTGAGTCTGAATTGCCCTGAGCATTCTCATCTAGATGTTGCCCGTTCCAAACCCACCTATTTAATGACAAGTCCAGGCCCCAGGCATTCTCCAACTCTGCTGCTGTTCCCCCTATCTCCTGCAGTCTTCTGTGAATTTGTGGCTGGTGTTCTGCCTTACCCTTGAGCAGGCTGCAGCTGTGCAGGACTAACAGGATCCCCCAGGCATTTGCTGTGCACAGATGAGTGCTGCTACAGAAAGTGATGGGATGCAAGGAGAAAGGCCGGGAGACAGCAGAGTTCTGCATTCATCCTCTCTGTGCTAGGTGCTTTCTTGGAAAAGCTATCACCTTGTGTGGAGTCTGCTCCCCTAGAACACTATTATGCAACTCTCTCCTCACCTCCATGCACATTTTGCTATGTTGGTTGGGGGGTTTTTTGTATGTGTGTTTTTTAGTTTGGTTTTGTTTTGTTTTTAAAAGCTACCATTTGCACTCCTAGATAATTATAGGACCTGGGTAGCTACTACCAAAGGGTACAATTTAATTTAAAGAAAAAAATATGTTCAGGCTCCTACGTTGCAGATGGTCATGCTGGGCTGCTGAAGGCCTCTGTTTCATTATGTGGGCTATTCTAGTCTGGAAGCCAAACATTGTTACTGATTTGAGACCTAAATGATTGTTTAAATTTAGACTGAAGAAGAGATTAATTTCTCTTTAAAGTATGCTGTCAGGGATTAGTGCAGGTTCATTTTTTCTCTCTGGTGTGCCTTCTTGTTGAAGAAGACCATCTGTTTGTCAAAGGAACTAATAAATAATATTAGATGTGAGTTTTGCACCAAATTCCTGACATCTAGTAACTGCAGTCATGAAAACAATTATCTGTAATGTGCTTAATTCATTTATATTTTAGTTACAATCCATCAGCGTCAGATAGAGTAAGTTATTTTTCCGTCTCTTCCTGGGTGGCACTTATAATAGCTTAATGTTGTCTGGATAGTAAAAATCTAAGTTTTGATAGCCCGTTGCTAGCCAAGGGCCTTTTTGTTGATAAGATTTGCCCAGATGAAAGCTATTTTTAGAAATAGTTAAACTTCATATTTCTGTAGTTAATGATCATATTTAATTTCTTTAAAATTATTTGCCTGTCACAGTTGTTGGAAGTGAGAGGAATATGAATTAGGGATAAAGCAAAAGCAGGAAAAATCTTCTGTTTGAATATGAGGATAGTGATGAGAGTGGAGAAGAAACAGGTTCAGTCAGCTAATCCAATTGATGCGGTTTGGTTTGCATGTTGCAAAATTGGTGGAATGCATGGAAAACTAACAAAGTAATTGTGTGCTGTTCCAGGTCTTCTAATTTGACTGATCCCATTTAATCAGTGATTGCACTGTTCTTTCAAAAAATAGGTATTTACCTTATTTCTTAATTTCCCAAGTTTGACTACTGGGCTCTGAAAGTATGTGTCTTAGTTCCTCAGCTTTATAAGACACCTTTAGAGATTATTGGAAGCACTTCTTAAGGAGTTTCTATAAGTCAGGCTTTCCATGAATTTCAACAAGATGGCTCTTTCTGAATGCCGGGAGGTGCTTTTAGAAGAATACAAATTGTCTCCTTTTAGCAAGAACATTAGAAAACAGTGTCCCTTGCATGATCTTAAGATGATGATCTAAGCTTAAGTCATGACATCACACTATTTACCACAGTGTTTTCTATGATTATTTCTTTTGATTAAATTTCACTTGAGACTGCTACTTCACTAACCTTTCTGCTTTTGTATTTTTAACTCCTGTGTTAGCTGTGGCATTGCTAAATCCATTGTTCATCTGAGTCTGTTGGTCCTGCCAAGTAGCATCAGAGATATACACCCTTTTTGCCCATAATGAAGCATCAGGATCTTGTCAGGTGTCTAGACACAGAAGTTTTCAGAGCTTGTTTACCTCTTCAAGTAGTATCTTCATATCTTGAAATTAATTTTGCTTTGAAGTGTACCTGTGTATGCTATATGTTTCTTTCTAGCCTCTCAGCTAATAAGTGACAAAAATATATAAAATACATGGTCCATTAATCGTATAAGCCTGTCTTTTTAAAGTTTTCTCATACAGCAAAGTGAAAATTGACTTTTTTATTGCCACATAAATAGCAGCTACAATTATCTACTTTTGGAACATAACTGCTTAAAATTTCCATTTGAACTCCAGCTATTTTTACAAATCAGGACTTGTCTCTTCAAAAAGGCATGCTTTCCGTTGATCTCATTATCAGCCTTAACACCTTTGAAGATGTGGTTCCAAGTGTTTTTGTCATTTGCAAAACTGCTTGAGTATATTTGAAACAACCTGTCCATTTCAGGCTAAGCTGGGTATGATTAAGCCTTCAGTAGTTTGTGAGAAGTCATGAATTAACTGGCACAAAGTGATAAAAAGGGGGAAAAAAAGAATCCTGCCTTATTTCATGTCTGCTTTTGATCTGCTATTGACAGAACAAAGGAATGCATTGTACCATATTCTCGTACACAAAAAATGAAAATACAGCACACAGACAAATTCAATAACTTTTAATCAGCGAAATATTTTTCTTCCTATTGCTTCAGACTCAGGTGTTTTCTTCGTAATGGCAAAGGCTTTACACAAGTTTATTTTGATAGAATATTCAATGACAAATCCTTTAATCTGAAAGCTTGATTTATAAAGGACTGTTTATTCTATTTCATTCATTTGCCATATGCAAACCTAGAGGTTCTGACATCTGTTCTACAAGAGAAAAGTTAAGTGTATTTTATCTGGTGGTATGCTAAGCTTCTTTTCTTCACTCGTCTCTTTACTGAAAGTAATGCAGCTGTTCTTGCTGTAAAGTATTCGTGTGTTACTAGGAAGCAAGTGTGTGGCAAGCAGCTTTGTTCTGAGGTGCTGAAAATATGACTCATTTTCACTAGCTGCCTTATTTGTCTATGAGTATGCTAAGGCTCTTTACATAGATGTGGTTAACCTAGAAAAAAGAATATGAGGAATTCAGAGTTCTGTAATTTTAACATTTTGGCTTTCCTGTGCATGGGCAAAGATGGTTTGCATGAAGCTTGAAGAGAAGCACATGTGAGAGCAGGACTTGAGAGACAGGCTATTAGTTTTCATTGTTTCATACCACTCTCTACTGATTATCCTGGTCAGTGCAGCTCTCTTCTTTCTTTTCTGTGGAAGAGGAGAGATTTGTTGCTTGTCTGGGTCTCCCCCTGAGATGGACATGTGACTGTGTCAGGGCACATACAAGTTGTCTTTGATCTTGATTTCTGCTCCATCAAGGAGCAGTAAAGTCAGTTTCTTGAATATTCAGACAAGCACCTCTCAAATGTTTTTCTACACTGTTGTCTTCATGAATTAAAGGAGCTTATTGTAAAACCTTATAGACAATTGTTAATTTCTTTTAAGACTGAAATTTTACAATACCATGGCAGTCTGAAAAAAAACCCAGCAGAATCAGAGCTTAATTGTTGAGAGTGATTATATAGTGGGTGATTGTTTTCATCATTCATCAGGGCTATATCCTCTTTTCCTCTTATGCTTCACAGAGTAAAACCTGCCTCAGTACCTGAATTCCATTATTCAATAACATATTCCTTCTTGCATATAATGCCAGATTTTCAAGAATCTACAATAGTACCCCCAATTTTGTCATTAAATTGGAGAGTATACCTGACCCTATGACTATAACAGAAATAGATATTTTGTAAAATGGGCACATATCAGCAGTTTGCTGTAAAAAAGGGGTGCCAAATACACGTTGTGTTACTTTTCAGATTCATCCAGCTGTCTGTTTATGGTGGTGATTTTTGCAAATGAACAACTCAGTAAAAGTTCCTTGGTTAGGTAATTATTTTATTTGTTTATGTGTGAAAGGAAATGCAATCATCTCTTCCAAAGGTAAAGTGAGTGTCCTGTCTGTTTCTTGGTCTGCTTTTTATATACTGTTGGCAAAAGAAAAACAAGTAAAATAAGAATTCCTTCTGTCAAATAATTAGAACATCAGTCTTAGCTATATTATGCATGTAAACATATAAATTTGAGAATAGCCAATTACATTCTATGATTCTGTGAATCAGTCTGAACTTTGCATCTTCTGAATATAAATGCTCTTTTCCCTTCCATAAACTGTTGGTTTGTTTCAAGAGCCTAACCTCAGGATCTGATGATTCAATTTACCTAGATTTAGGTTTGGGACCTAGGTAAGTCTAGGTAAATTGACCACACCTGTTTGTGTGGTTTCGTGTTTGTTTTTCCCATTTCAATGTGTTTCTTCTGTGTGCGCTTCATATTATTAAACCATGTCAAGCAATCCAAACTGCAGAGAATGATTCTATTTAAGAAAATGTCACTAACGTAAGTGGCTTTGTCTATGCCTGCTGTGAGCTTCTTTTCTTTTGTCTATTTTTCCATAGAGAAATACCTACATTCTCTCTGGAAAAGATTTTCAAATACTGTGCTATTCACTAGATACTTGGGGGACAGTTCATTTAGAATTAGAGTACATAATGTGTATGCTTTGCTGTCTGCTATCCTGCCATTCATTCAGTGGTCATAGAATCATAAAATAGTTACCGTTAGAAAGGACCTAAGATCATCTAGTTCCAGCTCCTCTGCCATAGGCTGGGTCATGGCAAGAAATAGCTTTAACAGTGAAAATCTGGGGTTTGCTCTTTGAAGAAACAAGAATGACACTTTCCTTGCCATTTCAGAAACAGTTTTTTCTCATATGTACAGCAAGAAAGTGAGTTTCTTAAATGAAGAAATGTTTTACTCTAAAAATGAGGTAGCTGAGAATCTGAATCAGCACAAGTTTTTGTAGATTCAGCTTTTATTGTTTAATGATACCTGTTTATCTGAAAATGTGTATTAAAATAAATAATAACAAGAAAAAGAAAAAAAGAATAAGGAATATAAATAGAGATGGCTTTGATTCATGTTTTAAATATCTTGTCTACATTTTTCTCCAGTATTAAAATTGTTTAATTTTGTAAGCCCTATAGTACTATGCTTTCCAAATATTTTTCTATTAGAAACATTCGTTAAATCCTCTGTTGACACTATCTCAGTCCTTTTATAGCCACCCCAAATAAAAAGAATCAATTTCTAACATTTTTACATACGATGGTCATGGTCAGAGGGATGACTTCAACATATGACTTCATGAGTGCTGTATAATGTGGCTTCAGGATAGCTACTTTCACTTTCTATGTTCTGGTCTTCCTTCCTACCATTTTTCCATTTAGACTGTAAAAACTTTAGGCCAGATCAGTCCTGGTAAGCTTTTGTTCAATTCCCAACATGGTGAAGCAGTTTGTTTGCAGTCTATAAACTTAAAAAATTAAAATGCATACAAGCACATCTCCACCAACTATTAAATTTAAATAAGAAATATCTATTTCATCTCAGGAATCCGGCCTACTTGTGGGTTTGGCGTGACTACTGAAGGTAACTGAATCATTTCCATTTTTAAAGTACCTGGCCACCCAGTTCAATGTTTTAAGTTGTTTTCTTTTCCCATACAGATTCTGTCCTCATGCTTTTACCGTTCATAGAAGTATGTTTACTCAGCCATTGTGTTTATTTCTGTATACTCGGGTTTTCCCAGAAAACTAAAACATAGTTTGACATGTGAGTGATGTGACCTTTTGTCACCTTTTTGAAATCAAAGGAGAAGGCTGGTAGATTATTTTCCATGATTTGTGTTAAGGAGTCTTAGGGGAACAGTCCCACTGCACCCAGGAGATTACTGTGCTGCAGTTTGGAGGTGACCCTTCTTGTTTTTTTCTGTATTCAGTAGCATTGATAAACATCAAATACATGATTAAAAATCAGATAGGATTTTTGTCAGTTTTCTTGGTGACTTTCTCTTACTACCTCTATTCCCACTTTTTCTTCTGCTCACCCACATGTTCGTCATTACAATGCACTAGCATGCATAACAAGGTTCCCAAACAGCAGGAGGTGAAATATGAGGCCACCCATTAAAAAATAATTCACAGATGTCTCAAAGGAAGGGATTTCTAACATATAAATGCCAACAACTTAATATAGGTTGTTTGGCTGTGTATCTCTTTAACTTCCCGTATTTCACTGACCATTTTTTGTTTGGCTCATTTGTAAATTTCAGATCAAACTTTGGTAGCACCATCATGTATTAGTGATGGTCTTTCACTCTACCATTCCTCTAGTTTATAACTGATTTACTACATCTTATCTGAGAGAAACCTAAATCTAAGGATTTACGTCAGTGTGTGAGATTAAAGATACCATCTTTGTCTCAGTGTCACTACGGATGCTGCTGTGGCTCACACTGAACAATGTAGGAAAAAGTTTCTGCAGAAGTGACTGTACTGTAGACAAAAGTTGGAGATAATGAATTGTTAAGTACTTTGTTTCTTTGAGATAAAATATACCGGTGCAAGGTCCCACTGAAAAATTTGGGCAAAACTAGGTGAATAAACCTTGATAGCACAAGCCAGTCTGTTGCTTGTACCACTAAGTGTATATATGCAAATGAAGATCTGAATCTTGTACTTTCTTCCTCTATCTCAAGTCTGGAAGAGTATTCTGCAGTACAGTGTGAACTTAGTTATTCATAGATGATGATAAAAAAAAAAGTGCATGCTGGCTCTTTCAACTTTGCCTTGATACCTCACTTTCATTGAATGGCTAAATGCCACCACTTGTTTATCACTCATTGAGAATCAATGTGTTGCTAAAGGAAGTTTTGTGTAAAATGTGAACTCTGAAAACTTTAATAATGCTGGATTATTTTCTTCAGTACAAGTCAGAATTTAGAAAGTATTCTTCTCTTCTTTTTCCTGTCTTGTTTCAGTATCCAGTGATGATAATAGTAGAATCTTCTTACTGGTGGGTGTTGTTTTTTGTTTTTTTGGATATAAAGACCCAAAGATAAAAATTAGCCAAGAACTGTCAGGTACACAAGCAGATCCTGCTGCTAAGCAACAAAGCTGCATTACCTGGAGAATAATAATACACTGCACTGAGTACTGACAGAATTGGCAAATGATCTCAAAGGAAGAGGATCAGTCACTATTCTGTTACAAATCTATAAATATAAGTAATAGCAGGGGTTAGCAGTCTAGAGGTTTTCTGGCTTACTATCTTACAACTCATGTCTTTTGAAAACATGTATTTCAATTTAAGTTTGACTCATCATAACCCTTTAATATATTAGGTGTTATGAAACCTACAGACTAGCAATTTTGCTGAATACAGGTACAGTCTATCAGGCTATGAATATTGAGTTTTGGTTTTATGGCGTTAAGAAAATTCTGAAGGAAAACCAAACTTGTAAATGTTGCAATTGCAAAAAAGCTAAATATAATATCTTTTTAATTTAGGAACCAATGATGCGTTGGTCAAAAATAAAGGCTTTTTGCAGCATAAAATTATCCAGCTATGGATAGCTAGATATTGTTCTACAGTAGATGGAATATCATTGAAGAGGAAAACTGAAAATATATTTTTCTGAGATTTATTCAACAAGCTTAGATCTGGTATTAGGCCATTCTATACGTTTCAATATATACTTTGTTGTACCATGTCTTATGCATTTTTCCCTTTATGTATATGACTCCTTTAGATGTATTATGCTGGGTTGGAAAAACTTCAAATCAATGTCTCCTTTCATGATGCCTGTAATGTTTTTAGGAACAAGCTAAAATGACGGAGATTCCACCTCCCTTTTCTGCAGCCTAATGTTGGTTAATTGTTCATAACATCCACCAAAATAGTAAACATAATATCTCAGCTAAATGTCTTACTGCTGTCTGATTTTATTTCTTTTTGGCCTTTAGCCTGAGGTCTTCAGGAACAACTTATTTACTTCCTCTTGGAAGCACAATTTAATGTGTTGGCTCAGTCATGATGTGAAAGGAAGACAGAAAAAGTTGAAGTGGTATTGAACAGCACAACACAACCGTGCTAAATATTAAATAAATTAACTTATAGTTAGTTATGTACTTAGGGCTTTAGTTGTCCTAAGATACTTAGAATGCTCAGTAAAGGATGCCTTATTCTCATTTTGCCATGTAAGACACAGAAACAACCACTCCTATACCTACATGAAAATAATATACCCTCTTTTCCAGAAGAAAAGCTTAGTGTCTTCTTATTTAGTGCGCTTTACTGCTGCAGAGTGATCTGTTCAACCAGCAGGTAAATCAGTCTGTACTGCTGTTTTATTTTTTTTTCCAGAGGACTAGCCCTCCACTTCTGGCTAAGACAGCCAATGCATGTGGGAATGGTTTTCCAAATCTGCAGGGCCTGGGACCACACCTCCTCTTTGCTGCTTCATGCTACAAACAACTCTAGGTGCTCTCCAGTCCAATCTGCAAAGGTGTTAATCCAAATATAACCTTCTTGACATAAGTGAGTGCTAGGAAAAGAGAAACGCTTACGCATATGTGCTCTGTTTTTACATGATTGTCACGTTTTTTTTAGTGTTATAATAGTTTTTTGCATAAGGTACCTTGCAATTATGAGGCATCAGTCTGTGCCTCAGATATGGCAGCCAAGTTGTAATTTGTCTGATAGACCTTTGTGAATTTCTTCTCAATTCAGAAATAATGGCTTTCTCTTGTCACTTATTCAAATGCACAATGAGGTTATCAACTAGTTGCTTCTTCTCTGTCTAACAGAACTAAAAGGACATAAAATATCTCTTACCCATATCACCACTCTTTACGTGTTTCTCACAGCAAGCCCAATGGTGAGTCTTCAGGCTTCCCCTTATCGCTTTTAGGAATCAGATTCACAATCTAGTATATCTGCATATTCTTATGCGTAGCTGAAAAAGGAGATGAGGAAGCATAATATTATAAGCAGATCATACTGCAATTAGACCTCCTTTGACCATGCAGACAAATCTGTCCAATGGGAGCTGATGTCAATTCTCTCATTCCAAAGGAAACAGCCTTGAATTTATTGCTTTCAAAGCATTTCATAGAATCATGGAATAGTTAGGGTTGGAAAATACCTTATGTTCATCATGTTCCAACCCCCTGCCATGGACAGGGACAACTCCACTAAAACGTGAAGCCCAAAGCTATGTCCAACCTCGCCTTGAACACCGCCAGCGATGGAGCATTCACAGCTTCCCTAGGAAACACATTTCAGAGCCTCACCACCCTTACAGTAAAGAATTGCTTCCTCATATCCAATCTAAACTTCCCCTGTTTAAGTTTAAGCCTGTTATGTCTTGACCTCTCACAACAGTCCCTAATGAAGAGTCCCTTCCCAGCATCCCTATAGGCCCCCTTCAGATGGGCTAAAAGCTGCTATGAGGTCTCCATGCAGACTTTTCTTCTCCAGGCTCAACAGCCCCAACTCTCTCATCCTATCTTAGTATGGGAGGTGCTCCAGTCCCCTGATCATCCTCGTGGCCCTCCTCTGGACTTGTTCCAACAGTTGCATGTCCTTTTTATGTTAGAGGACACCAGAACTGTACACAATACTCCAAGTGAGGTCTCGAAAGAGCAGAGTAGAGGGGCAGGATCACCTCCCTCGACCTGCTGTCTATGCTCCTTTTGATGCAGCCCAGGACACAGTTGGCTTTCTGGGATGCAATCGCGCACTGCAGGCTCATGTCCATTTTCTCTTTGACCAACACCCCCAAGTCCTTCTGCACAGGGCTGCTCTCAATCTCTTCTCTGCCCAACCTGTAGCTGTGCCTGGGGTTGCTCCCACCCAGGTTGGGTCCTTGTAGGTGTAGGTGAAGGACCTTGCACTTGGCATGGTTAAACTTCTTCAGGTTGGCATCAGCCCAACTCACAAGCATGTCAAGGTCCCTCTCGATGGCATTCCTTCCCTCCAATGCATCTACCGAACCGCCCAGCTTGGTGTCATCGGCAAACTTGCTGACGGTGCAATTAATCCCACTGTCCATGTCTTCAACAAAGATGTTAAACAAGACTGGTCCCAACACCGATCCCTGAGGGACACCAATTGTTACTGGTCTCCAGCTGGACGTTGAGCCATTGAGCACAACTCTTTGTGTGCGGCCATCCAGCCAGTTCTTTATCCACCGAGTGGTCCACCTATCAAAT
>JAOEHY010007697.1:0-15317 GCA_025447955.1 Psilopsiagon aurifrons
GAATACCTCTTTGGTCAGTTTGGGTCAGGTGTCCCGTCTCTGCTTCCTCCCAGCTTCCCCTCCTCCCTGGCAGAGCATGAGGCTCTGAAAGTCCTTGGCCAGACCAAACATCGCTAAGACATAACTGAAAACATTGGTGCATCAGTGCTGTTCCCAGGCCGAAAGTCAAAAACACAGCACTGCACCAGCTACTAAGAAGGAGAAAAACGACCGCTCCTGCTGAACCCAGGACAACAGATTAATGAAAGATACTACAAGCTATGGATTTGTTTGTTTTCAGGCAAAGACATATTATTGCTTGTGTTAATGCCTTTTTTTTTTTCCCCCAAAATCTCATGGAATCTATTGCTTTTACAAATAATTATTTTGCTTTTCAGTTCTGTCTCTTAGAAATTGCTCTATAATTTTTTGTAGGATATTTCATCCACAGAAACAACATCTTCATACCTGTCTGCTACTAAAAAACACCTGAAAGTTTAGAAAGGTGAAAGATATAAACAATGTTTATATTACATATTGAAGAAATAATTTTTTAGCAAGATTACAGGTGTTATATGTGGGAAGGATTACAAGAGATACTGCAGTTCCTTTTTATTACAGTTAGTCAGATGTTTGGATGCTTTGTTTTTATCAATTTCATCCCCATCGTCTTGCTTTATTGCAAAACATTATTTTAATCAGTGTAATAAATCTATTTTCCCTACCCTTTGCTGCATCTAAAAATCATCCAGAGAAAAGAAATTTGGATCAGTAAAGCAAATGGCACTATTCCATTTATAACCTTGCCAAATACACTTTTGTAGAGATTAGGCTGAATAAAGACAGTCTGTGACTTCTTCAGAATTCAGACCTAATCTCTATAAGGCTTTGAATTATATTCCTTATACATGGCAGGGGATAATTCCAAAGTCTCCCCTCTGACCAATCTGTATCCCATCAACTTAAATCTCATAAATAAATTACAGATCAAAATTTATTGCAGTATTTTTTTCAGATGTTTTTGCAAAGACTTTGTGGCAATTTGAAATATTAAATACCAAGGAAATCTTTTCATAAAGGGTAAGAGAACTTCTGAAAATGTGGTGACATGAAAGAAATTGGCCATGGTAGAGGTGTTTTTGACTGTTTTCTGTTCTTTTATAACATACTTCAGTCAACAATGCTACATCTATTTAAGGATCCCCCACGAAAGCATCAACATCTATTTCCCTGTAAATATCACATATACTTCAGCAGAGGTTTTCAATATATGTGATAAAAGGCTGGGAGAATAACATTGGAATGGAAATTCTGTTGATTGCTCTGTGCGGATGCTTGAATATTGCATCTGTGTAAAGACAGGGCAGGAGAAAGTGCTTCAATTTCATTCATCTCCCATATCCTTCATAATAGGGACGACTGCTGTATCACGGCATATGCTTTAAGGATGGATTTCTGTCCTTTTCATCCACATGACTTCTCAAATATCCTGTCAATTTGCAACTTATATGACTTAGAAGTTTTACAGACTTACCCATGGTTTAGGCTGCATTAGAGAGGGAGATAGACCTTCCTATTTGCTCTGTGCCATTCAGTCTCCTGAGCACGTATATACTTAGCACTCTAACAGCCCTCTGGTCTTCCTACTCACCAGCAAGAAAGATCCTGCTAGAATTTACCATCAAAAGAATAAGTGCTCTAAGGGTGCAGCTCCTGCTTACCATGCTTATATTAGTGGTAACAGAGATGTTCAAAAGTCTTACAGGTATTCCAACTACCTGAAAACTTGGCAGTGGTTTAGAACATTGCATGCTATTACATTTGGTTTAAGTGCAGAAATGTGGATAAGAAATGCCAGTTTATATTTAAAGACATAGAAGTATTTATTAGACATTAAAATACATTACATAGAAGCTGCAAGTACATTCAAATATACTTTAGAATTTATTAAGTTCTGACCTTTGCTAACAAAACATCTCCATTGCATTTTTCATTTGTCTAGTTTTTATTAATATACTCAAATTCCTGTTATTATTCTTCACCATATACATTCCTAAGCCCATGAAATGTTGTTTGGATTTTGTTTTTAAATAAACCCATGCACATATATAACGTTGCTTATGACTAAAATGGTAGCAAAAGATACTTGTATTAATTTTGTAGATAACGTAGTATTATCCAGTTGCCTACCTACACAGCAGGGAGGCCAAGCCGCTTGTCTTTGCAATCAATTTAAATAGAAGATAAAAAAATTAAATTGAAGACAAAATGGAAGTATAAGAACATTTGAAAGACAAAATGTGATGTCATGAGGGTGCATAAATTTAACAAATTTGGTGCAAAATATTCTACAAAGAGACAGATTCTTTCTTTCCAGATTCCTGTATCCCTCACTAATACTTTTTTTTTTTTTTTTTTTTTTCATATCTAAACCATCTGACTATCTCTAACTTAAGCCAAATAATAAAATTTGACTTCTGCTGTGGAGCATCAGATTCCTTAATTGTAAATGTAAATGTTGCCAGATGTACTGCTCTCCAGTTCCAACTAATAAATCATTAGAAATCACAATTAATAAAGCCATGGATATTGGCTCAGGCAGCTTCTAGAACGAAGGAGAGAGATAAAGAGAAGATAGCTATGATTTCAGCATCAGTGTGAATTTTGGGGTGGGTGTTTGTAAGGAATTGGAAAAAAATGATTCAACTCTGTTGTGTTATCACATAGAGAGATGGAAAAGTGAAAGAAAGGGAATCAAAATAACGACAGAGCAGGAAAACAGGGCAGAATTTCTAATTCTGTGATAAGTGTAACATGTCATATCTGAAGTGGGTCAGAAACTTCTTTTGACCACTGTTCTCTGCGCACAAACCATGGGTCAATCCTGAAGTCTATTTGAAATTGTCTGCTAGATGCAATGATTATTTATGACTGTTTAGGAAACTCCTACTTCTAACACCATGGAGACCTTGCTATGTAGACTGAATGAAATTCTAAAATTCTTTAAGATAATCTGTCAGCACTATATGCAAGAGTAATATATGTGACAGTTGCTTTCATAATGCCTTTAAAAATCTTACACTGTTCTCTGTTTTTTTCTCTGATTGTGTTAACGTTTTCTCCCTAGAGTTTTCACAGACAGTTGAAAACTTGAAATATCAAATTGTGTGGAAAAAAAAACCTGTTTGAAATCTGTAATATAACAAAATACAGATTTTTTTTTTTGTTAAATCATCAAGAGATAGCTAGAATTGCACACATAGGGTGAGTGTCTTCCATTCTGATGACCATCATTCCCTTCCCCTCAAGTCCTAAGAACTGGCATTATTTTCTTCCCATTCTCGTCTTTTGGCACAATGTGAGCTGCAGTTTTAATAGATTTCAAGGCAGCCAAACCCACAGAATCACAGAATGGCTTGGGTTGGAAAGGACACTAAAGATCATTTTGTTCCTGCCATGGGGTTGGAACACCTTTCACCAGAACAGGTTGATCGAAGCCTTGTCCAACCTGGCTTTTGAAGCAACACATTCTGAGATCTGTAACTTCCCTACAGATTCGGTATAGGTACCAAGTCTGGTAGGAAAAGAATTAGTACCTTGTTTATTAGCTGCATAAAAGACCGGCATCTCTATTGCTGCATAGTGAAGGGTGGCAGGTGGGGAATATTCAAGAAAAATGATAAAAGAAGATGGGATGCAATGAAAGCCTGGGAAAAGGATGTAGAAAGACAGTGATCTTTTCCAGTAATCCTTCAGGAGCCTGGGGTATGGGCAGAGAGATTGAGGCCACTGCCATGCTGTAACATTGGCAGCAAATGGGCTGTGGTTTTGGTTAGGCTGTTTTATTTGTTTAGGCTTTTTGTTCATCCAGATTGGAAGAGAATGGCTATTTTACTTGGGTTGATGCTGAACACCAGTGTTTAAGTCAGTCCACTGTTCCTGAGGATATTCTTAAGAGAGCTGTTAGGGAACTAGTGCAAAACTCTGACAGTCATCCAGCAGTGGGATTAGATTAACCCTCCCTCTTGCAGAAGCCTATACACTCTTTTATCTTTGACTGAGAAAGAGAGTTCTTACCCTTTTATTCTATGAAGTGTTCATGAAAATGATATATGCAATAGGAGAGGAAGAAAATAAGGTTTTTCTTTGGACCAATACAATGTGATTCATTGTGGTTTGCAGCTAAATGTTCATTCACATCCTAAGAGAAAAGTAGTGAATTAGCTTGGATAAAAAATGGGTTTTATAATCAAAATTTTTAAAATATTAATATTAGAAAACACATTAAAAATAAATCAGGAACCAGCCCAATAAAAATATTTTTAAGGAGAGATTGTGGTGAGAGTGAAAAGTTATGTATTTGTATATGCACCCTACATATTTCATGGACAGTAGGTTCCAAAAGGAAAATTGAAGAAAAAAAAAAAAAAAAAGAAAAGAGGTAGAAAAGAACTGGTAAGATCCTTAGAGTCAGCAGACATGCAGTTCCAGTATATCCTTCAAAAGAGGAGCATATCTTTGTAAGTGGAGAGAAGCGCGGCCATGCATATAGTAAGAACAAACAGGCAGTTCAGCATGTTGCTTCCTCCCAGCCCTGAGTATTTTCAGGGTGCTAATCCATGTGCTCCTTCTTTCTAACTTATCCTCCCTATTCTTAACTCTGTTAACATCAGGTGGTATTACCAGCAATGAGTTATTTCAGGCAAACAGCAGTCAGCCTGCTGCAAGCATGTGAAAATGAGCAAAGGAAAGTTTAAGACTTTTATCCACAACTGACAGAACAAAACCTGAAGAGCAGTTTGCTTGTCATGCTGTGGTAACTAATACTAAGTGTAAGATATTTCACTTAGCTTGATTCAGAAAATATATCTGAATGTCTTTCAAACTGTGCAGAATGATGACCTCTAAATATCAATTCCATGTCTGGAAGATTTTAATTTTCTTAAATCCTAAATAAATAACAGGAGTACTTCATTATGCCTGTGCTATTGTAAAAGCTAAGCCATTAAAGATCTCTGAAGTCACTGGTGCTAGACTGGCATCTTTGTTTTAATAAATTACCAAGCCAACACTAAAGCGCAAGGACTGAAAATAGCTGATGCTTGTATGCAACTGCATGTCACAAAATGAGGGAGAGCAATAAGAAAATGGCAGGAGAGAAAAGAAATAAACCTGCACCACTTTAAAATGCTGGCAGCATCTGATCTGACACTCCTATTCACAAGGAATATGGTCATTTAAGATTCAGCTTCATTCTAGCCAATGAATTCTCTCAAGGCTGAGTGATGCTCTCTGTCAGCATAAAGAGAGATATTCGAATCTCTATATTGTTAACTCAGGCTGGAGAAAATTCTTAAAGTCTAGTTGTGGGGAATATCTACATCTCAGTATTGAAGAATTGGGCTTACAAGTATTTTAAGTACGAGTAAATTGAGCAACTACTGTAACAGACTGCACTGTTTAATTTATAGACTGTGAGGTGCTAAAAATCATTAGTTTAGAAAAACAATTTATTGACTGTCAACCTAAGGCCTAGGTCCTCACCCTTGGCAAGGTAGCAAAAAATGATCAAGGAAACAAATCAAGACCATTTAAAAATAATTGCCACTTCATGTTCTCAGCAGTGCTGTGCAGCCTGGTTAACTTTTGTTACCAGGAGTGGCTAGATGGGCTGGGGGTCATTCCAGCCATATCTCAAGTTTCAACAAGTCATAGCAAGCTTAAGAGATGGGGAAGATGAAGCGTTTTAAGATTCCAGAGTTGTTGGAGACTGAAATGAGAAAATATTCTGTAATTATACACAGTGACCCATTTTCTATCAGCTGTATTACTAAAGCCGTGCAAGGTGCACATCCTGTGTCGCATGGCTCACTTCAAGGTGAATGACATCGCACTTTCTTCCCATACTCCTATGCTGAATTCTTTCATTCTTCATAAAAGAGGAAATTTTATGACCCTGTCATGCAAAGATCCTCTGTGTCAGAGCAGAAAATCCCCCTTTTAACCTGAATGCCTATGATATCCGTACTAGGCTTGACGTGATAGTTTTTGTGATTAATACCCTGTAAAGACATAAGTTACTGCAGTGTGTTTTGTAGAACTCAGAAAAAATATGGACAGACTTATAAGAAGTCTGACCCATTTTAAAAGTTTGAGACCTCACTTACACATTGTTTAAAGAAGACTTGTATGAAATTTGGAATCAGTAGAAATTGTTCAGATGGATTATTTTCATTTGTCCAAAGCCACATTACGTTTATCCGAATGTCAAAGGCTTCCACTGATGCCAGATTCCCACAAAGCTTGTTAAACATCTTCCAGTGCTAAACTTTGATGCTGGCAGTCAGAATATAAAGGATGAAAACAGTTGCTACATAAATGCTACGGAGTAAAATCAATTGTTCTTTCTAATCTTCTAGAAGCCGCTTTATCTTTTTTGTCCAGCATCAGCCATCCCTAGTATCAATTCACTTAGAGTGCAAAGAGAGTGGCAGGTACTATTCTGCTTAACTGAGCCTTTGCAAAAGCGATCAATAAACTTTCATCTCCTCCAGGAGGCCCACACATTTACATAATTGTACCTACTTTCTTTTCTGTATCTGATCTGCTCTCTTTTCCTAAAGGTTAAGATACAGGGCAGATGCCTATATGCTTGCCACTGTTATTAGTGTGCTTTGGCTATCTCATTTCTCAGTGGCTTTTATTGTGCTCATCTGTTCAGGAAGACTAGGTTTTCCAAGGCTCATTTGTTGGTTAATTGCATTCTCAGATCCTCTAAGATGTCTGTAGCACCTGCTTTCCACTTCACAGACTCTTTTGATCTCTCAAGAAATATCCAACTTTGATTATATGAAAATCTTTCCTAACTGTACTACGTGCCTAGAAAGCAAGTTAAAAACTGACATTGTGATTATTATGACCTATGTTAGGATTGAAATATAATTCTGCTATATAAAAGCCTGAAATAAAAAGCAAACCTATTTACTATTCTGTTTGTGTGCTTCTCTCCTGGCTGTGGTTTTATTTGCCTTACTAAACACTTAGGCAAAACATAGGACATAGTGAAATGGTGGATTGTAGTGGTGCAGCTTACAATTCCGTAGCTCTAAAAATATACAGTATAGGCCAAAATATCACCTGCTGGCATGAATTTTCTACTTGCAAATATGCTGAAATTGTGTTTACCTGAAATTTCTCAATTTATTCTATCAGTATGTATTTACAAATGTCAAATGAGTAATTTCAAACTTTAATTTTCTATTGTATGTGTACAGAGATCCTTTGATAGGAACAAAGGTTTGGAATTTTGTACCTTAAATAGCTTGCAATCATTATTTGGTTTTGATTTGACATTTTTTTCATTGTTGGTATACAAGAGAAGGAGAAATGTGGAATATGACTCTCCTTCATTAATGACTGATTACATAATTAAGTTGTTAATTGATGTCAGTGCTAGTTTTCACACCTGTCTCCCTATTTTATGGGGTTGTTTTTGGGGACTGCTAGCTAAAATATTTTGAATATGTACAGTTCTGCCTTTTTTACAATGTCTTGTGGAGCCAGCCTTGATAACAGATTAATGCACATGTATGCATTTATGTATAGCACTGCAGGTTTTTGGTTGGAATTGTTCATGAGTTTCTCACACAGGTGTTTGCAAATTTTTAGCCAAAACAGTGCAGCTGTTTCGGAGGCTTGGAAAAAGATGTTGCTCCTCTTAAAATATTCTGATAACCTCTGCTGTTAATATGAATCAATGTAGTTTAATTCCTCCAAGAACATGATCTCAAACTTTGGGAGGAATTGGTCTCATGGAAAAATTAGGCGTATTTTAACATCACTACAAAAACCATCATAATACATATTCTCCAATAAAAGCTAATTCTAATATTTCCTGGCTTCCAGTTCTTGATTTTGAAAGCTTAATATTGCATGCCTGCAAGTGAGTATGTATAAGTGTTGCCTGTCTGGGTTTACTACTAATGTTGTAGTGGATATTCATGAAATTGCATCATTCAGTCTCTAACTCATACTGAATATACTAGCGTAATGTATACTACTATAATATGATTAGAAGCACTGATGATATGGTGGAGAAAATAGCAAGAACTAACAAGCAAGCTCACAAAAAGTGAGTACTGTAGGAGATTTAAAAGGCTGAAGGTGATCACTTTCCTTTGATAAATGAAGGTCATCCTGTCTGTGCCACTATTAATGTAATGGCTTCTCTGCGTGCTGTCAGGTCTTTACTCTTGCTGAGATGCACACTTGCGAAGAAAAAGCTTAGATATAATACTGCTCCACCTCCAAATTTAAATGGAAACACAAATAATATTGCCCACAGAGCTTGCAGAGTGCCCCCAAAAGCACTAAGCATGAGAGTTTTAAAACAAATGCTGTTGGATTTCCTAGCCTTCTCAAAGTTGACAACTAATTTTGGGTATTTACTGATAATTCAAGGTCTGCTGAATAAGCCCTTCAAGCTTACTTGCAAGAACCTTTCAAATTTTCTGAGGTTCATGATGCAGAGAAGATTTGAAAATAATAAATAAATAAATAAAATCCCACCAGATGACGCTGAGGCACCAAATGCGGAAAATGTAACCCAGTCTGAGCTTGAAATTCATTAAACTGCTGTGCATCTGAGCCAGTGTACAGAGGGTGATTACTTTCCATGGCTACAAACAGTTTTGGAAATGCCTCACTTTATGCCCAGGTAGTCTCCCATTTTTGATGTTGGTATTCATGTGCTTGGAATCGGGAATGTTCCTAGTGTATACTGATGACTAGATAAGCCAGTGACTGAGAAAAAAGTTTTTTAGAACTTACTGTAGCTTTCCTTTTTTATTTTTTAATTTTTTTTTTTTGACAGAAAGATGGCATATGTATAAAAAAATAAAAACTTATAATTCTGACTACAACACAGAATAGTGCTGTAGTCAGAACTGTATATTGTTTTTTATATTCCTCTCCAAGATTAGATCAAATCTGTTTCACATGTAATAAGTAAACTAACTGCATCAGTCTCTTGCAGCTGAGAGGCTACGAACACTAGCGCTTTCTGTGCAAGAAATCTGTTGTAGGCTATATTATCTGAGGATGTGAAGAAATAATTCATTGCAAGTAACCTCTTGAATGTTTCTTCATCATGAGCAGACCCTGACTCAGTCACATGTAACAGTCCAAGAAGTTATTTCACTATCAAAGTATTAATTTTAATTGGAAACTGAGATGTTTTGTAGTAGGCACGCATTTGAGAAAGAGACATGAACAGAAGTTTAATGTTTTGCAGCCCATCAACTTTGTGTGTGATATCACAGTTACAAAATTATAGCTTGTCATAACACTTTTTTGGGATGCATAAGAATAGATAAGCAAAGATGAGAGGTAAACAGTTCAGTAAAAGCTAACAGTTACGGGGTGAAGCTACTGAAGCCAATGGGAGTGTTGTGTTAGTTTATGTTTAAAATGCTGAATAGGTTGTAAGACTCTCAGGCCACATCCAGGAGTAAAATTAGCAGAGATTTCATTAATTGGCTCAGCTCATGTGTAAAAGAGTGAGTCAATAGCACTAAGAGCCTGCTGTATCTTTGCCTATGTAGTGGAATGGGCTTTTAGAAAAAAAAAAAAAAAAGTCTTTGTGAATGAATGTTTTAACCTTATTTGCTCTTTTCCTGCCCCTCCACCCCAAAAAAAATCATTTGCTTGTTGGATTGCAGTATATTTGTGAAAATAGAGCCAGCACCTGTCAGGGGTTGAAGTTGACCCTCTCTCCCAGCTTTGTCTTTCTCTCCAAATCCCCTCTCCTTAGATTTGTGATTACATCTAGGCTCAATAATAACCAAAAAGCAATCCTTTAAAATCAGCTGTGGAGCTGGTCAAAACCACCACATATTGTCAGGTGGTGAAATTGCAGTGAATAAAACCATATGGGTTTTTCCTCTCTTCTCGATTTTTCCTTGATTCATCTTTTTACTACTGTATCAGAAAGAGTTTTTGTCTCAACTTTCAATCCATTAATTGGAAACAAAGACAATTTACTTTCAGAACACACCTGGAAAACTGTTTCTTTTTACTGTTCAGCTTGCTATATGTTTATTGAACAAACCTGCTTTGATAGACAGATCAGATTAGAAAGGGGAGGGGTCTTTTCAGACGCCAAAAGTTTCACCTGGGAGTTTAACTGTAGTAGAGCTGCAGTTCAAGGATTTGTTGCTAAATATGGGACTTCTTATGGAAAGTTTTATGCTCTATTATTGTTAATTTATTAATTGAGCTCTTAACAAAATTAATGATCGATCTCTGCTTCTCAACAATGTATTTCCCTATTTAAAAACGGTGGGTACACGTCATAAGGGAGGAAGAGGATACTAATATATTCAGTAGTGCTGTGAAAGTGTGGATTCAGTGAGTAGTCTAGAATCAAGAGCAAACACTTTCGCTAATGAAGCAGCTGTTGCTCATGCATACTAGATGTCCAGACTAGACAGTTCTAATAATAACTAAAGTAAGCCTGGATGCACTTCACTGCTGGTTTTGCACTGGGATATTTTTCTCTGTGAAAGCCACATTGTGTCTCTCAGTACTTTATTCTGCCTCTCTCTGCTCAGACTTATTTATGTGCCCTACTTATGCCTCCATAGAGGAGGCAGTTTGTTAGATATGCAAATATGAAAATTGTTTTAAAGACATAGAATGCAGCTACTTACTTAGCTGCAATTAGTAGGACAATATAATGTTCACAGAGGGGATGTGCCTGATGCAGCACTGGCATCCGCTGCAACACGTGGAGTCCTTAGAAAAGAGAATTAAGCAGTTGCCCTACACTGCTATTGGATTTCTGCTTTGTTCTGGGTCTTTAGAACAAAACGTGCCATACTAAGCTGAGAAGCTTCTTCAGATCTGTATTTTGATCCTTGCTAAGGTAAATATATTGAAGTTATGTTCAGCTGGGTGTTTTCAGTCACACTGATCTTCAGGCTTCCTTCTCTCTTGAGAGAATGGTTGGCAGGGACCCCCTGATTGAGTGTTTTGTGCATCTGGAGTAAGGCCAAGTCTGAGTGAGTCATGGCTGCGACCTAACAGATTTTTCCTGGCTCAATCGATCTCTCTAGAGATTACAGTCGCAAGTGCACCAGCACTTTGGCTGTTTGATGTTTGTTTTTCTGTCCTACTTCTTTTATAATATTACTTTTTATATAAAAAATGCTCCCTCCAAGCTAGTTGAGTCTTTCTGAACATGCTGATGATGGCAGTGTGGGAAAATGAGGGATATAAGAGACCACCTCTCCCTAGTCACCCTAAGTTATGATGCTAAGGAAACCTTAGGGTAAAACATAGCTGCTGCTCCCAGGATGAGATGCAGTTGGCAAGCACAGAATCTATTCAGTGATTGTTCACCGGGTAACTCTGCAATCTTGGCATATGCTAAGAGAAACTGAATGGAGCTGGAGTGAATGAAGTCCCTGTGGCCAAGCTCTGTTACATTCCCTGGAGGACTGGGACCTTGAAGACACCATGTACTGATAAACCACGCAGCAGCTGCACAACAAGGAAATTATATTTGTATTTGTAAAAGCAAAGCAAGAGGATTTTAAACCTGTCAGTAACAAAATATGCATGACTAGAGATACTCAAGGTCCACAGACCCAGTTAAAAACTTTGAACCTGTGTTACTATGGAGAAGCCTGAAGAGCCTCCTACAAGGTCTAGTTGAACAACACTGGTGAGCAAAGAACTGATAGGGGGAGAGGAGACTTTACGCTTGTGTAGGTGGATTAAGAAACAGACTTGATGTATGTCTACTCAGGAAAGACTATCCTTGAAGCCTGGCACTGCACATGAACGTCATCAACACACAGCTTTACGACACAACAAAACAAGGCTAGGGTGTCCTTTTGATGAAAATTATGTAACCAAATGCAAATTAGCTGACCACTCTGTATATTGGGGGGGAGGGATACAGGGAGTTACTAACCTGAATCAATTGGTATAAATATGTAAAATTGGGAAAAGGAAAGCAGGGAAGACTCCACCATACCTTCTGGGATCAGTTGATGGACTGGACCTCTCTTCTCTCTCATAAGGACACCTATTGGGTAAGAACTTTATCTCATGTGCACATAACTAGCTCATGGTACTTGCTCTTAGTGATTGTATTCTGATTGTATATCACTTCAAGCTTATTTTTGCAGTCTCTATCACCAGCAATCTCTGAACCTTAAGTTGTCATGATTTTATATCAATAATGAACTTTATTCCATAAACTATTAGTGTTAGTCCTTTGTGGGCACTAGCAGTTGCTGGCCATGGATTACATATTCAAATAAAGTGGATGGACCTGCTGAGGGATCTCTCTTGTGCTACTGGAGCCTTTTCCTGAGCAAGGCAGTCGAATCTCTTTCTGTTCCAGCAGGACTTCCCAGTGAAGGATCCCGATAGCAGGATGCTGACAGACTGATTGGAGACAAAGATCTCATGTTTCCTGGGTAACTGATAGACAAATCAAATACTAGAGGTTGAGAAAATGTCTCTCTCTTTCTCATGACCAATATTTATAGACAGGTATGGAAGGAATGCTTTACCTATAAATTCATTTGCCCACTAGGGGACACTGAGACATTACACTTTTATTCAAATGCAAGACACTTCACAAACTGAAGATAGAAAAATCCTCTTGCTCTTGCTCTAAAATAAAATAAAAATCATGCATATCTAATTTCTAATCCATGCAGAATGATGTGTAATATGTTCTAAAAAGTTTAATGAGTGGCAAGCTTCTGGGTATGAATGCTTAATCTAAGACATTTTAGCAAGTAGTTCAAATTGGTCCATGATATTGCAGCTTTTGAACTGCAAAGATAATGGATCATATTTTTGGCATTTTCCACTCATTAAAAACTGTGTCAGAATGATGGATTAATCTGTGGGCATTTTCTGTCCTTTCTATAATCTTTGTCAAAGGAATAAGGTATTGGAATTATAATGCCTTTTGTACTACATGAATAATGAGGGCAGCCTTTAGAACTTTGACTTCCTTAAAAGGAAGTTTTTTTCACGGTGATTAAACAGCCTGCTATTTTACCCCCTGTACAAGAAAACAATATCAAAATAAAAGCATTTAAGTGAAAGTAGAAGCTAAGTTTATGGTGATAAACTAATACAAATAAAAGCAGGTTAATGGCATGTAGTCTACGTAAAAATCCTTATGTGCTTTCCATTAATATGTTACATTTCACAGATATATGGTTACTGCCTTTTTCTCTTGTTGACTTTACTAGAAACAAGCCTGTACTTCATGTAGCTGGGCTGTGAACTGAGCTGTGATTTCAAGCAGGGAAGGTGCCCTCCTGTGTTTCAAGGGTGACTCCGTGGCACTATTTTGCTCCCTTCCTCAGCAGGTCCTAAATATGGACTTGAAGATTTGAACATTTTTCCTACTTCTTAGCTCCTCTAGTGTGGGGTGCTCTAATGTACTGCAGCTATGGGATGTAGGCAAATCAAGAAGAGAGCTTGTGACTTCTAAACATCTCTCCAAACAAGTGTTTATGAAGATGAAGCATAATCTATACATTCTTAAAAGGACAATTTAGATCCCAACCTGAGAGTCTAATCAATGAACTTAACCTGTTTTGTTACTGGATTGTCCATGTTTTTTTTCAGTTTATGAGCAGAAAATGCACGATGATTATTCTCTGAATCATTCTTTACCTATAGATTTCCAGGAAAACATACATTTGTACACACATGTAGATATATACACATACATATCTATACTTCATTTAATAGATATGAGTGATATATATGGCACAACTCAAGATAGGGCCTAGATTACTATTACTTTAGCCTAGTTCTAAATTTCAAATTCTGTGTAAAATTCAAAGATAAAATACTGTAAGTCTGAGAATCCCTGACAAAGGGGAGGGAGAAATTCAGGTATTAGTGTACAAGAATCCTAATACCTATGCTGTAAACTTTTCACTCACAATATATACTAACATGCTCACTTTTTCCAACTTTATTTTATCCTGGTTTTGTTTCCCTTTGTTTCCTCTGTACCATTCCAGACATTGCCCTTCTAGTGACACGTCTGCAATTCTAAAGTAATTCCAAGTCTGCTGTACTTGGTAGTTCCATCCATATCATTATTTAAACATAACCAGTGCATGTCCAGAAGCCTGAGACATATTCAGCTGGAGTCCTGGGCACACATTGTAAACCAATGCATTTGGTGTGGTAGGTGGAGGACTGTGGAGGACTTACTCATATATGCCATAGGAGAGGATCTGGATCATGACCACCTTAAGAACCTGAACATGCACAAGTCCATGGGACCTGATGAAATCCATCCACGGGTCCAGAAGGAGCTGGCAAATGAAGTTCCTAAGACACTGTCCATCATATTTCAAAAATCATGGCAGTCAGGTGAAGTTCCTGAAGACTGGAAAAAAGGGAAATATAACCCCCGTTTCAAGAGGGGGAAAATGGAAGAGCTGGGGAATTACAGACCAGTCAGTCCCACCACTGTGCCTGGCAAAATCTTGGAGCAAATTCTCCTGGAAGGCATGCTAACACACATGAAAAAAACAGCAAGGTGGTTGGTGAGAGCCAGAACGGCTTCACTAAGGAGAAATTCTGCCTGAACAATTTGGTGGCCTTCTATGATGGGGCTATGGAACTAATGGGCAGGAGTAGAGCAGCTGAAGTCATCTACTGGACTTGGGCAAAGCGTTCAACACTGTCCCACACAACACCCTTGTCTCTAAATTGAAGAGATGCTAATTTGATAGGTGGACCACTCGGTGGATAAAGAACTGGCTGGATGGCTGCATGCAAAAACTTGTGGTTGATGGCTTAACGCCCAGTTGGAGACCAGTAACGAGTGGTGTCCCTCAGGGATCGGTGTTGGGACCAGTCTTGTTTAAAATCTTTGTTGGTATCATGGACAGTGGGATTGAGTGCGCCCTCAGCAAGTTTGCCAATGACACCAAGCTGGGTGGTTTGGTTAATATGCTGGAGGGAAGGAATGCCATCCAGAGGGACCTTGAGGCACTTGTGAGGTGGGCTGATGTCAACCTGATGAAGTTTAACCATGACAAGTATAAGGTCCTACACCTGTGTGGGAGGAATCCCAGGCACAGCTCCGGGTTGGGCAGAGAAGAGATTCAGAGCAGCCCTGCAGAGAAAGACTTGGGGGTGTTGGTTGATGAGAAATTGAACATGAGCCAGCAGTGTGCGCCTGCAGCGCAGAAAGCCAACCGTATCCTGGGCTGCATCAAAAGGAGCATGACCAGCAGGTAGAGGGAGGTGATCCTGCCCCTCTACTCTGCTCTCCTGAG
>JAOEHY010007698.1:0-15889 GCA_025447955.1 Psilopsiagon aurifrons
CAAGGGGCGGATCGGGGCGGGGCCGCGCCCCGTGGCGGTGCCGCGGCTGGGGGCGAGGCCCAGCGAGGCCAGGCCCGGCCTGTGGTTGCCCGGGGTGGCAGGTGCGATGGGGACTCGCAGGCTCGGCGGACGCGCGGGGTTCCTCCTGTGCCGCCCCCAAACCCCCGCAACAGGGGTGTGAGCCACAAGCCTGTTTGCTCCCGTGTGTCAGAGTGGCCCCGGCACGCTGCGAGCCTGCAGGAGACGAGGCAGGCAACTCCGCATAGCCCCGGAACCAGCTCTGTGTCGCCGGTGCTGCAGCCCGCATGGGCACTGCTGGCTGGCTGTGGAGTGCTTTGCTTTTCACTGAGATACTTGTGCCCACCTGCTCTACGTCCGTTTAAAAAGGCAGGTTTGGTGCCACCAGCCTGTACAGAAATATAGCACATCTGCCTAAGTTCCCAGTCAAGAAAAATGCTCTGGAAGGGCAGTTAGACATGCTCTGTAACAGTTACTACACTGTCAGCTCTATCCTCCTCTTGAAACAGCCACTGTTCACTCGGCAAGTTACCTCCAGAGAGGGTCTAGAGAGCTCATGGGCCTTCTTCATCCAAGCTGTTATCTGCAGGAGGCATCAGGAGTGTGCCTGTGGTGCAGCAAAGCAGGATGCATCTCTGTGAAGGGAAATACCCTGCTGAACACCCTGACCTCATGAGCTATAAGGAAATCACCCCTGTCTGCTGAGACTTACTACACTTTGGTGTCATCACAGCCCTCTGGTCCAGTTCAGATGACTGTGTCAGAGTGCCTTTCAGCTATTGGGTTACCAGGAGAACAAACGCTGCTGTTGCTTCCCAGAGTCCCCTGATTTCCTCCAGCTGCCATGCCTGTGCCTGTCATGTTCGTATGGCTACTGACAGTCTGGCCATGGCAACAGCTGGCTGCCCCAGAGCATTCCCCTACAGACACTTAGTCTAGAGGTCACTTCAGTGTTCACATGCTGGCTTACTGTGTCTGCAAATAGAGGGTCAGCACCTCTGGCAAGGCACCATCTAGCTGGCTCTGCTGTCATTTACATTATCCCCATGGCAGATGATTTCACCAAGCCTGATTGGGTTTATTTCATGATTTAGTTTTATTCTATAAACAACATTATTATTATGTTCCTCCAAAGGCATGCTCGGCATGTTTTTAATGACAACGCTGCAGTTTAGGAAGTTACAGCGAGCTGCTGTGAGCAGACATGGATTATGGCACTGATAAACTGACCTCACTGCCAGCAAGCATGGACCCTCCAGCGTTTGGGAAGAGCAGCCGCTGAGATGTTTTACCCTTGCACTGCTGACAGTGTCAGGAGGTAGCATGCCTACAATGTCCCAAAGCACCTGGTGTGCTAAAAGAAGTGCTGCTCCAGCAGAAGGCAAAACAGAGACAAAACACCAGACCAGACAGGTCACAGAGTTTCTAGCATCAGTTCCTTTATGGACAACGGTGACAGCAGCAGCCCTCTGCAAATCAGTGATATGACCTGGGTCCTCTAACACTCTGCTCTTACCAAGTATAATTTTAAATGTATTTCTCCATAAGTGAAATATTATGTGGGGAAATGGAGTCAGAACTCAGTTCTCCTTCCTAGAATATGTGAGGGGAAGAAACAGCTCTCCAGCAGGGAAGACACTTAAACCATACGGGAGAACTGGGAATAGAGTGGACCCCAAGGGGTACCAAGGTATCCTTTTCACTCTCTCCTTTTTCAGTAGGTTTCTACTTTGGAGATTTTTTCCTTTTGTGCATTTCTCCAGCAAAGTTTTCAGAAGAAAGCATGGTGTCCCTTACTGAGGTGCAAGATGTGTTTATTCGGTTGGCCCTGCAATGGGACTAGCTGTCTAGAGGAAAGCACAAATACTTGTTTTCTCTGCACAGAGAAAATAAGAAGTGGTTTGTCTGGTCTCCACAGCTATGCCACCCGTGGTGGCTGCAGTGTGGGGAGCCCGCAGATCCCACATGCGGGTCAGTAGTTGAGGGTGGAGTGGACACAAATTGCTCTGCAGGCCCCACTGAGCAGCTGGGTCTAGCTGAAGAAGTTATAGACCTTCCTGGGAAACCCAGCCTAATAAATATAGGGCTGAGAACGACTAAATGCTATACTTTGGCCACAGAAAGACCCTTCTGTGGTTGACAAGGCAGAAAAAATGCTTCAATGCCTGCATAAAGATCATTAAGCATATCTTTACATCCCAAGCAGGAGAGGACTAAGAGCATCCATTTCTCCTACATCTTTGCTCCATACTTAATCTAGACAGTGAAGAGGAAAAGAATTCACCTAGAAAACCTTGGAGGAAAATATATTTGTTTAGCAAATGGTGTGATGGAAGAAAGTAACAATAATGGCAAAGGTGAAGTACTCAAAGCATATTAATGAGCAGAGGCTAGTGCAAGAAGATGAGTCACTGCATTTCAGGATTAAGAAAGCATGCAATGAACAACTGGTGACAGTGGGGTGAGGGAGTGAGCAATCTTCTGGGCAGGGCCATCAGGAGAGGCGGAATTAAAAACAAAGACCAGCCTCTGTTGGGATCAGGTGGGAACTCAGCCCCAGCTTTGCTCCTTCTCTCTCCCAGCTGTGTGCTCCCGCTGCTGTCACGCGCCTTTTTACCCTTGGAGTGCTCAAAAATGTGAGGAAGGTGGGAGAAACAGTGTTTCAAGCCTCTCTAGCCTGAAGGAAAGAGGCCAGGGCCCCTCAGAAGAGCTGCAGGGCAAGCGGGCTTAGAGAGCAAGTAGAACATGGGAACAAGATTGTCCCAGTTCTGTGTCGCAGCCCCATCCAGTCATGGGAGCCCAGTGTGTCTCTTGAGTAGTAGCTGGTTAGACTGGTCTGATGGGAATTTTCCAAGTCAACACCCTGTTACTCAGGTTCCTTTGGGGCACATAAGCTCACTGCCTGGAATGTGTGGCAGAAACCTCCACATTCTCTGCACACAAAGGTATTAGCATGTCAGATGATGACTTTTCTGATATGCAAATATTATCACCTGTCTTGTATAAAAGTTCAGTGTCTTGGTGTGTAAGGCCTTAGAGGTTTCTGTTACTCTGTTCTGCCTTTGCCTCCTCCTTGTATTCCCACATGAATTTAGTGGCTCAAAGCTGCCAGCAAACAACCCAAACCTCAGCAACTTGGCCCAACCTTTTCTGTAGCACAGAAAAGCCTCTAACAAGCACATCCCTTACCTTCTCCCAGTTGCCCAAATTTAAGACACATCACCAGCCACCACCACTCTCCCAGTGCCCTCACTCCACTTATCTACAGCAGACAGATCTGCCTTCCCTGCCTAGCTGGGAGGTGCCTCTCTTCTGTCTGCCTCGACCTGCATACGGAAGGGGGAGTTCTCCACAGGCAGATGCAAAGCTAAAGCCCTGTGACATTAAAACAGTTATATAAAATGCATTAAAGAACTTACACAAGCTGCACACACCCTCCCGGTAGAAAGGCAGCCAGCTAGGGGCTGCTGTTGTCTCTGCTATCTCTGTTGTTTCTTCTGTTGTTATGCAGGAGAGAAGCAGAGTGGGGCTGTATTGTTGCTGCTGCAGCAGAAGCAAATAGAAGGAATTGATGCCCGGTCTGCTTGGGAGCTGGGGAGCAGAAAGCACTCAGCTCAGATTATGTGCTGGAAAGAACAGTGCATCTGCAGTTGTAACATTGAGGAGCCCTGTTGCTGGCAGTCTGGGAAACAGGAGCTGTTTGCAGATTTGGGTTTTTTTTCTGAGGTTTTTTTTGGTGGATTTGTACTAGTGTGCAGAAGTGAAACAAGTGAAAATATTCATGCCTACTCGTCAGCATAGACAACAATGTCAACAACAGCACATTCTCTCAGATAATATCAATTATGAATGATGTTTTAATGTGCTGCATTTAAACAATTTCTAATCTTTTTGCATCCCTAAACCATTATATAAAGAGGAACCAGAGGCAGCCAGAAAGAAGCAGAGGGCAGTGATACAATAGCCTCACATCATGCTGAGTGTTTGTTCTCCAAAGCACAAGGCTGGCTATTAATACCCTATGCTCCCCTGACAAAACTGAGAACTGCAAAACACTGCCTGGAGCTGCCTTGAAACAGCGCGTGGGAGCAGGGCGCTGGAGCCCAGGTGCTCAGGATATGCTCAGAGCTGAAATTTCAGGATGCTCAGAGCTGAAAATTCAGGTCAGAAGCTTGTTGTTACACAACATATGCACTCTGAGACAGATCCTCCTCCAGCTCCAAGCACTGGATTCGGATTCTTAAAAAAAACCCGAAAACCACCAACAAGAAAGACTCACTGGAATATAGAATTGTATGAGTCAATAAAAAGGCTGCTTTCCCCCCTCTAAATTATTACAGCATGAGCTCTAATACTGTTTTTCTGGGTTTAACATGGGTCAAAAGCTAGCAGTGCTTTGCCAAGGCATCCTGAATAGAGCATACATATCTATATGTTAGTAATGTAAATCCACTGAAAGCACTGAGTTGTGCTTTTGTGTTTAGTTAACATGTCATAGAATCTGTTTACATTTTCTAGTCTGGCATAAAAACAACATAGTTCATGGTATTTGTGGTCAAGAATTATTTGCTTATTACCTGCACATTTGAACTTTATAAAGTAGGCCACTTATGTGCCAGAAACAAAACAAAACAAAACAACAAAACAAACAAAGCAAACTGACCTCATTACTCCCAAATTAAGTGCTGAAGTCTGAAGAACATAGTCTAGTGGCCACTGTGAAAGGTCTGGCTGCAGAAACCTTTGCCCCAGGCAGCTGTCCCCTTCTGTTTGGTCCAAGAGGCTGAATTGCACAGCTACTGTCATATTTTTGATCCTTCATTCCTGTCATAATCCCTGGGATGTTCTTGTTTTTTCCCCAGAAAGGGTTCATATGTGGTCAATGCTTGGCAAGCTTCTGCTGTTCTCGTAGAAGATGTGAAATTAATTCTTGAACTTACTTCTTGTGGCTGCCTGAACATGCCACGAATCTGCAACACACCCTTCCTGTGTGATTTCACATGCACTCTATGTTATATTATCCACACAGATCCTTTATTTTAATACAAACCTCTGCTTGGAACACCAAAATGTATCAGCTTACAGCTTGCAGCTCTTCACACACTTCAAAAGGCAGGGGTACCTTTTGCAAGGAGTGTGGGGGCATGGAAAAAGGTGGGGACAAGCCCGATGAGGAAACAGACTGGCTGATGACACGGGCAGAAACTATACCTTTGCAACTCCAGCTGGATAAGGCTGAAAGGATAATCACTGGATCCCTTAAAGGGACTGACTGCACCACTGTGTCAAAACACAAGTGACTGCCAGAGAGAAAAGAGGAGCTGGTTCTGTTCTAGACAAGTCCCACTAAACCCAGCACCAAGAGAATCAGCTCTTCCCTACTCAATTCAGACTAAAGTATTTGCAGAAATTAGTCTACTGTCTGGGTATTTTGCATTGGACTGAAAACCACTCCACTCTCCATAAGGTTTTAGAAGATACTTTGTCCTTTTATAACATGCTTTTAAAGCAAGGACTCAATGGATACACAATAGTTCCTTTTGGTGACCCCACATCTGAGGCTGCTGTTCTCACCAGCACCTTCAGAGTGGCACCATCCTGGCAGAGACTCAGAGGGTGCTGGGACACCTGCTCACTCTTAGAACAAGGTCAGGAACCCTATGCACAGCCTGCAGGAGGCAGGGCAGGAGGGAGGAAGAGGAGACCTATTGCCTCCTACACAGCCCCCACTACTCTGTTTGGCAAAACCTTGTTGATGGGAGAAACTTGGCCAAACAAACGCATTGTGCCCAGTGAACTTCACAGCAGTTTCAGTAGAGGTGGAGATCATTTATGTTAATATATATATATTAGCTGCCTTAACACTGCAAGTGCCTGTATCTAAGGCTGCTTTCCTCTGCAAAGCTAATCCCTTCTGCATGATCTCAAGGGGGCTGTGCTTGTGTCCATACTTTATTTTCCCTCTTCAGTCTCTAGTCATTCTGGTTCTTTCTATGTAACTGAGGAGACCACAGATTTCTCTGACTGGTGGGCTCTCAGAGAGGGGGCTTTTCTACTGCACTGTAAGCAGTCCCCACTTCAACCTGTAGCAACAGACATATGCTCCCCACATGCCAGATACAAGGCCCAGCCCAAATCCCATGAGTGGGTATTTTGCCATCTTATGCTGAGGCAAAAGTTGTTTTGCAGTTTCAGCAACATTTTCTACCATTCTCGGCTCAGAGTAGTGCTTCCACGTGAAGTATTTACAAGTGCTTACTTGAGTTGTGACTGCACTTCTGTCACTGGATTTGCTCCCCTCCTTTTTATACTGCTTTCAAGTTTCATGTCATTTCATTTAATCGATCTCTAGTATTACTCACCCTATTACTTTCCAGTTCATAAGAAAAGTTCATCTAAGGTATGAGCAGGCATATCTCCATTGATTTTTAGAGTTCATGAAATATCACTTTGTTTTGCCAGCAATACCATCTTACTATCTTATCTAAAGGGACAGGCAGAGCGTTATGGCATGCCCAGTGTGTATAAGTGAAGAGCAGTTGGCAGGATACAATTAAGCCAAGTATTATAGTCATGATCTGGAAAGATTGCCCTGTAAAGTCCTGGTTTGCTGCCATTTTATTGTGATAGTCTTCAGATTTAAGTACATCTTGTGCTTTACATATTCCGATATATTCACTTAAGTGAATTCTCTGACAGTTATCTTCTAGTGGTATAGTCATAAAAGTACCCTAGAAATTACTAACTGGTTATTTATCTTTGCCTTCTTTCTCCAAATTGTGTGGACTGGTTCTGGGTTACATCAGATCCTGAGCTCCTTATTAGGAAGATACAGATTGAGATAAGCATCTTCCTCTCATTTAAAAAAGAGACAAGAAAATCTGAGCTATGAAAGGCAGAGATCAAGGCCTTTCCCTTTCTTAAGTTTTCATGATTGTGTTTGAAAGTCCCATTGCAAATCTTGACTAGTGACTTCTGGATGCATGTCATGGCACTCCTGTTCCTGATCTCACTTCTCCCTAAGTTGCCAGCACACACAATGGCAGCTGTTGGCAAGTTCATATGCTTCTTTTGCTTACCTGGAGGTGCCAGACAGCTTTGTCTAGAGAAATGCTCTCTGTGCTAAATGGGGCAATGAATTTGTGATCAATCAGCCTATTACCTATCCCCCAAGCCCCTCCACTGGCTGCCTGCCTCATGCTGAGATCATGGCGAAGGAAGGACCTGCAACAGCAGAAGGACGGTGTACTTATTACCCAAAAGAGATACCAGTTCTGCTTTTAGCATTTTAGCTCCCTCTGGGCTGTGACCAGACTCGCTGGTCCTCAGTCAGGTACTGCCAGAAGAGCAAGAGCTGAAATGGGAATGGAGAGCAACCACAGCAAGTGGCTTTCTACTGCGTTTACTGTTGTGCTAGACAGCTGTCTGTTTACCTGAACCCTGTACTGCAAAGCCAAAACAAAAAAGCCCAGAACCATATCTTCTTTGATCCATATTTTTTGATGCAATTGCAAGTGAAAGAAATTCCCTCTTTGCCAGTGCAAGAAGACTCACTTTCAGCCAGCTACCATACCAACACACTCAGAAGGTGCTTTGTGAACAGCATCCTTTCTGCCACCATAAGAGCTAGCCAAAGCTAGTGCTGTGATAAATTATTTCAGTGTAACAAACCATCAGGAACATGCCTGGAGGTAGAAGAGACACAACACCTGGGGTTCCCACTGCAGCCAAGCATTCCCTGCTGCCCTGTCCCCAGTACCACGAGAAAGAAGTTCATGCAAGCTGCAGGATATGACTCCTAATGGCATCAGTGGTTATGACAGATGAGGAGGAAAGCATGAGCAGGAGCTGGTAGATATGACTGAGAAACTTGCAGAAAACTGACGGATTCCTCTATGGGGCAAAAAATGGCAACATGCTTTATTGCATGAGTCCCTGGCAGTGCCAATGCAAACTGAGGTGTGAAGTTGAATTCAAACTCTCATAGTGGGAAATTGCTCCTTCTGGCTGCAGGCTTTTTAGTGCTTTGCACTTGGAATCTTATCCTTATCTGGAAAGAGGAAAGCACAAGAAAAAAGAAAAGAAAAACAGCAAACAACTCTCCTCTCCTATGGGTTCAGTTTATGACTGAAAAATCCTATCACCTCTCTTCCTGCTTCCCTTGTCAGCTCCCAGGCTCCACAGCAATGTCTCTGCCTTCTCCACTACACCTCTGGAGAGCAGGTCCAGCCATGCTCTGCTTCCCTATGGCCACAAGGCCAGCCCGGAAGCCCTGCTTCTGTTGTGCACTGCCCTTCGTCCTCTTCCATGGAGAATGAGTTTGAGCCTGGCAGAAACAACCACATCCCCTAAGGTCTCTGAAGGTGCCACTCGACTGTTCATAGCATAGTGCTCCTAGCACCTTTAACAAACCCCCTTGCTGTTGTTGGGACCAGTAAGGTGACATGGAGTTTGCAGGGCGGGATGGTAATGCACATAGATGGGAGGGAGTGAAGTAACTCCCTCTTGCTGCTCAACCTGCTGCCAGGCTGCTCTGCTCCAGCAAATCCCAAGGAAGGCAATGGTGGACACTTAGAGCAGTGATGCAGGCTTACAGCCCCGCCCGCACCCAGAGATATGCTTTTGCCCCTTCTGTTATGGGACAGCAGCCTCTGCTGACGTGGGGCAGACAGAAGCACCATGCCTTTCACTATTATGCAAATAGTGATTTATATCTTTCCTTATTATATTCTAATAAAGTTAGAAAACAAGCAGCTAGCCTCTGCACAGGACATGATGTGGCAAGGTTTTACACTTGTAGGAAAGACAGCATGGGGTCTGCTCTGCTGTTCTCTGGGGCAGGGCAACTGGCCCAGGCAGCGCATAGTGACTGCTCTCAGTATTTGGTCACACACTGAGATTAACTGTTTGCTTGTCCTCCTGTCACAGGTTTGTGCCAGGCCAGGACCAGCATGGCCAAGACAGCAGGACCTTGCTGAGTCTGCCTAAGTTCAGAGAAGAAGCAAAGCAAGGGGCTTGGAGCAAGGGAAGCTCAGTGTGACCTGAGTTACAGTGACTCACAAGCAAAGAGCTTTGGAGTGGCAGCTCAGATGAAGTTCATTATTGAGATAAAACCCCTGTAGACAATGTAAGGTGTGTTTTTTCAGCAGGCTGTTAAGAGAAAAGCTGAAAGCATTAAGCTTCCACCTCATTCCTTGCTCCCTTCCAGAGAAGGGCCTCTCTTTTCCAGCCTTGCTTTTCTGATGGCTCAGACAGGAGAGCCAGGTAAGTGTTTGGGGTGTTCCTCTTCGCTCGTGGGACCAGAGCTGGGGAAGATGGGGAAGAAAGGGAATACCTGCCTTGCCCTTGTGGTTTCCACCCTGGAGAGCCGTCAGAGAGCCGAGACCGGCGGCCGACGAGAGAGTTCCTCGCTAGGTGGAGCTGCCGGAGCGAGCACCAGAGCCGCCTGCTGAACGGGAGCCGGCCGGCTCCGGCGGAGACGCCTGGGGCTTGCCGAGGGATGCAAGCCGTGTTCCAGCCCTGCGCCTGCACGCTGCTGCTGCCCCTTGGCCTGCGGTCGCACGGCAACTGAAATGAAACCAGCAAGATCTTTCTTAAACCAAGTCGTGTTACAGCGTATACCACTTTCAGTAATCTTCTCTACCACTTTGCTAATCAATGAAGACATGTCAGTCTTTGATGCGATGGAAAATGCTGAAATATGATTTTCTAAAAATCATAAAAATATGCACATAATGATAGCTACTGTCGCTGCCTTCTCCCTCCCATCCCCATTTAGATCATCAGTTTAACGATTTCCAGTTCCCTGACACTGGACCACCCTGTGCCAACAATTTCTAAGCAACACTCTCTCTGCTGATTTCCACGGGGGCTGCTTAAATATCGATCACCAGCGATGGCCTACTGTACATATATTTGTCTCACAGAGTGAAAGAAGCTATATAAAAGCTCCAGCTATGGCAGTTAAATTCCCATGCACTTTTGCTGTTAATGTAAAACCAAAGTAAAGTCAGCCATTACTTTTAGCCTGGTTATCAACATCAAAAAAGTGCTCACATGAAAGCCAGGGTACTGCCTGGACCTGTACCCAGCAACTACAGCCACGGGGACACTCACTGCCCTGCTTGGGTGGCTCCACTAAGGCCAGAGGATGATGGGTGAACTTCCGCTAAGTCTAAATTGGTAACTTCAGGCGCACCTCATGTGCACATACACATGTGTAGCAATGCACAGTGGAAAGAAAAAGAAAGGTAGCTTTGGAATTGTGGCATATTCACAGCCCTTTGGAAAACCTGAATGAGGGAGATGAAACATTAGTGCCCCTTGTCCCTACTGCTGCACTTCTGGCCTGTTACATATACCTCTCAGCGTGACTGTTAATAGCAGGTTAAAATAGTTTCTTTGGCAATGTCTGATTAGCCACACATGCTCAGCCCTCACAGGGTTCCCCAAGCCCACCTGGAAATGGAGCAGGCCATCCCAGAATTAATAATGCTGCAGATAGGGGTGGTCAGAGGCAGCAGCAGTCTCTGGCGCTGCCGCTCCCATGGCCACTGGAAAGAAGATCCGTTCCTACTGCAAGGATGGAAGTCCTTCACCAGCATGCAATCTTTCCTGAATTCTGCATTGCATCATGGGCACATCTGAGCCAGCTACAGCTCTCAGTAAGACCACACAAGAGTAGACATTCAAGGCAATGTTAAGAAATCTGTTGTGCACTAATTAGTTAGGATAAATGGAGTGCTGGTAATCAGAACTGCCATATGGCTATAGCTAGCAGGGCTTTGGAGCCAGAATGCCAGCAGAGTGCTGGATAGACCTACAGCAGACCCTTGCAGCCACATTAAATAGATATATGCAGCTTCCACACTGCAGTGTAACAGAGTGGTGGGGAACCTTGGAGATGGAAACTGGGCAAACTTCAGGTAAAGCTTGTACTGTGAGAGGGGACTGTGTAGCAGGGGCGGGCCCGGGATCCGGGAGAGGACTGGGAGCAGAACTGAGCCAAGAATGCTCCGGTGAACCTCTGGATCCCCGACAGGCAGACACTGCGCTTGTAATCTTCTCCTCTGGCTTTTCGCCAGCAGGGGTCAGGCTGGACCAACGATCACAAATCAAAAGTAAAAGCAATTACTCAGCTCCAGCGTCAAATGTTTTCGACGCTCCAGAAAGGAGAAAAACATCTTGCCTTACTTGAAGATACAGAAAATACTTGATCATCTCATTTAAGACAAGCAAGAAAAATGCTGAAATGACAAGGGAAGTAACTGTAAGCAGCAGTCTGCAATACCCTCGTCGTACTTGCAGCTGTTTTAAAAAGGCAATAACCAGGTCCTGTTTCCACCCAGTCCCTTACAGTCTCAGCCTCCGTTCCCGGTTATTCCGAATACACTTCGGTGTAAACAGAAACAGAAATCCGGCCAGGATATGGAGACCACAGAGTTAGAGCAGCAAAGTGGCATGACCTTGTCCTCACAAGTGGCTGGCAGGCCCTGGGGAAGGCAGAGCTCCCAGCATCAACCGCTGCCTGGTAAGAGAACCAGTTACCCACAGAAACCATGCTGTTGTCATCCCAAATAACTAATACAGAGCAATATCCATCCGAGGTTGACATCTCCAGCTAGAGATAGATGGCAGCGTTTCATAGCCCTTGGCGCTCTGAGGAGCAAACTAGGGGGTCCGCAGTGGGGTGCCCTACGAAGTGATGCCTCTTGCCTTTGGTTGTCAGCCGAGGTCTGCATGCAGACGCTCTGGGACAAGAATGTTAAAAAGCAGGTGAGATGCACCCAAAGGCCTGTCTCCTGAGAAATTCGCTGGCCGGTTTTGCCTCGGTTTATCGTCTAGTGAGAGGACACAGAGGACAGCATTCCATGCATGGAATTTTAATAATAACTTTATTATATTTTAGTGTATTATTGGCTTGAGATTTTGTAGTCTTACAAGAAATTTCCGTTTCCACATCTCCATTAAATGTCTGATTCATTTTCTTGGCTCGTGGTAATGCCTCAAAGCTACATCACTAAAGAATCAGTGCTCTGCATTAGATAAATATAAGACCCAGTCTGATTAACCTATTAACTATTTTTAATTAGCTTTTACTGTTCTTCATATATTCCACGGTTTTTTGAGGAAGCGGAAAGAGAACGAGAGCCTGCTGGTACACTATAGAGCTGTATAGAGCTAGCATATGGCCTGAGATTGTTCATCATCATTGGCAGGAACTCTGCTGTAGAGAATCTTGCAACAGCATTACAATTTTCCTACTGGAGTGAATTCCATAATGGACACATTTAAGATGTGCATTATGGAAAAGATATAAAAGATTAAATCTTTATAGTATTTTTATGCTCTGTCTTCCTTTTTGGTAATCAGATCTTGATTAAGAGTTGGAATTAGCACCCAGAAGAACATTAGGCTTTCCTGGCTCAGTTCCTTTCCACCATGCAGGGCAGGCTACAAATGATTCAGTGGCTTTACAGTGCTGTTACAACGAAAAGGTGTCTAAATACCTATCCATCACTTTAGGAAAGTAACCGACTGCTTGTTTGCAATGAAGAACATACGGTGATGGCAAAGCATTTGCTAAATAAAGCGACCACTCGATTTAGTTCTGACAGACCCCTCTCCCAGTCACCATGCTTTTCCTGCGCAAAAGCTAGGGTCCCTGGCGCCTGTCCCCTCTGCTGGGGGATCGACGAAGGTCTGGGCAGGGTCCTGCCAGCGCTCCCCTGGGGGCAGCAGCCCGGACACAGCTGGACATCGCAGCTGGTGCCGTGAAGCAAACGGCAGTTCGGGTCCCCACCTCATCAGCTTGAAGAATATCTGACCCTCCTATGCCAGAGCACTTTGGGCCTTTTAATTTTGGTTGTTCTTATGTGCCTGGGTTTTGTTTTGTTTTGTTTTTTTCCTTTCAGATATGCTGGGACCATTCCAGAAGAAACATGAATTTGAGAGGCGCAGCTGCTCCAGCATTGTACTTCCTACCCCCTCGACGAGCAAACTAACTACAGCATTTTCTGACAACACTCCTTCTGTGTACCTCTTAATTCCAATCTCTCCTTCGTCTTCGGTCTGTGTGACCGGGGTCTTTGCCTCACCTCCTTCAGCCCTTGTGCCCCGCTGCCCGGCCCCACCCGCAACAGCTGCCCCAGATCCTTCGGGGACTTCTCGGGCTCCTCCCTGGGCCCTGCGAGGTTTCCGCTGGAGCTTGTGCGGCGGCTTGGCCCCCTCCGGGTGACTTCTTGCCCCCGTCCCTCGTCGTCGTCGTCGTCGTCTTCCCTCTCCCCGCAGCCCTGCTCAGCCCTGCTACTCGCCCTTCCCTCCACTCGCTCCCCCACGCGTTCCGCGGCTGCTCTCTCTTTTATTATTTAACGTGGTCGTTGATTTATCTCACCAGGGCTGTGAAGCGCTTGTGGGGAGACCTAGGGAAGTTGGGGAAATGCAGATGGTTGGGTTTCCCTAGTCGGGGAAACCAGCAGCTGTCCCGTCCAGTCCTTTTGAGATGTAGTTTGGCTGCGGAGTTTTCTGGTTGCGGTTCGTTCACTGCTGTTACCCCCGCAGCACCGAGGCGGGGCATGCTCACGGTGCCCCCCACCCGCTGCTGAGCGGCACCGCACAGCCCCGTCTGCTCCCACCTGCGACTGTGTTTCGGGGAAACAAAAACTGAGAGTGGAAAGCGAACTGAAAGTCAATATAATAAAGTATTTCTGTGTGACAGGTATTAAAGACGCAGAAAGGGGGTAATGTTGACGCCTGCTTTTGAATCCGAACCATTTCTCTAGCACGGGTGCCGTCTCACCTGTGACGCTATTTTGGAAAGAAGTCGCTGGAGGCGGCCACCAAATAAAAGCTCGTTTTCAAGGTGCCACACGTTCATTGCAGGCGGAGAGAAAGAGAAGCGGTTCGCGCTGGAGGGATGGCTGGGTTTTGCTTTGCAAACAAGTCCAGAGGCGCTGGGCGCTGCACTCCCGCTTCGGCCGGGCGGGAGGCGCGGGGCCGGCGAGCACACGGTGCAGCCGACTGTCACCGCCCTGCGGGCGGCCCGAGCTCCGCGCTGCCCACGCAGGGCCGCACTGCAGAAGCAGTCCCTGCAAGCTCCGGCCTCGGCTCCCCCAGCGGACCAGAAGCTGCCGCCTCTAACTGTGGACGGCCCTGGCAAAGCTCCCCCGGGGCGCCCCGAGGAGCAGGGAGGCGGCGGGGCTGCGGAGGATCTGTCCGCATTAAGGACCCCGGGTCCCGCACCGTGTTCTCTGCAGGCGGGGCAAAGCAGCTCCCCCGGGTGCGGGCCATAGAGCGGAGCCGCCCCGCGCCTGCCTCTGGACTGCCAAACACGGTTTAATCTTTCCCTCCTCAATTAAAATGCAAATCGATCACCTCGAGAGGCAAGGTCCATCCTCCGCACTCCTTAACCCCAGCCGAGCCCCGGGGCTTCCGGAGCTGCGGGGCCGAGCTACCTCTGGCTCCGCTGGCACCGACCTGAAAAGGAATTTCTTTTTGTTGTTTTGTTTTTTGAATCATTGAAAAGTGACCCAAGGACAAAAAAGAAAATAATCATAAATCAAACTCAAGAATTACACGTGAGGAGCAGTTTGCGTAGCTGTGCAGAAGTTCAGACGAGGCAAGGTCCTGCTCTACGCATCCTTACTCCGAGAGCTTTTACTTGGAGTTTTAAATTAAACTAAAACAATTCCGAGCAACTAGCGGTATTTAGAAATAGATGGAACAGAAAGAACACCGCCGCAGGTTGAGGATCAACATGTTTCCGCTTTAAATAAGATCTGTAATTTAAAAGAAAAATATCGAAATTCCACATCAGCCGTTTTCCACGCTCGAGGAAATAAGAGTTCCTCATAGGCACGCACACTCGGGCACAGACAGCACGGGGGCAAAAGTGTTCAGGGTGATTCTGCACTGCTCGTCTCCCCGTGGGACACTGTAGGGACCACAAGGGATTTTATCCCTTCCAACACCGGGCGAAGGGAAGAACACCGAGCAGCCTCGGGTGCTGGGGACAAGGGTCGAGGGGCTGTATCGGGTGTGCAGTACCGGGCGGGACTGGGCAGGAGGGAGCCGGGACGTGCTGGGATGAACACGCTTCTTCTAAAGTGCGGGGGGTGCAGCAAGCACCCACGGAGATCCAGAGGCGTGCGGGAGAGTCGAGCGAGGCCGGGACTGGAGTGGCTCTGCCCCTTGGAGTCTTTCTTCCAGGGGCACAGAGACAGAGGGAGGGAGAGAGAGAAGGGAAAAGGAAATAAAAAAAGAGAAAAAGAGACAAAAAGTAAAGAGAGTGAAGGACGTGAATAGACAGAGAAAGAAGGGGGAGTAATAGGAAAAAAAGAGGAGAGGAGAGTGAAAAATAACATAAGAGATAGCGAATGGGAAAGGGAAAATAAAAAGCAAACTAGAGAGAAAAAGAAAAGAGAAATAAGAAAGATCAAAAAAGGGAAAAGAAGACGAAAACGAAAAAGAACACCTGAATACAAAGGGAAAGGGAAGAAAAAATCCAATAGCAAGAGGAAAGGCAAAAGAGGGGGAAAGGGGGTGAAACGGGGAAAAAAGAAAAAGAAAAAGGAGAGGAAAAGGGAGAAGAAAAAGAGAAAGGAAAAGGGAGAAGAAAAACGGAAAGGAAAAGGGAGAGAAAAAAGAGAAGGAAACAGGAGAGGAAAATGAGAAAGGAAAAGGGGAAATTAAAGGGGAAAAAGAGAAAGAAAAATAAAGGAAAAGGGAGAGGAAAAGGAAAGGAAACGAGAAAAAGAAGAGGAGCAGAGGGGTAAATAGAAGAGCCATGGAGAGAAGAGGGGAGCGGGCCGAGAGCCCTAAGTTGCCTCCGAGGCGGGCGCGGTGATGGTGGGCAGGGCCGGCCGCCGCCCCG